>MU279057.1:0-289234 GCA_022385715.1 Xylaria cubensis | reverse complement strand
TATAAAATAAACTTTAAATATTAAGATTCTTTTAAATAATATATAATAATAATAATAACGTTAATAATTTTTTATGCTTAAATTATTTATTTATAATTATAAACAAATTATTATATATTATAAATTATAAATGTAATTATAAATTATATATATTAAAAAAGCAAATTAAAAATCTATAAATATAAATTATAATAATAAGCATTTTTTAAATAAAAGCATATAATATAAAAATTAAAAATATATATAATAAAGTTTAAAACTAAAAAAAGTATAAAATTATATAAAATATTATAATAGTTATAAATTATATATTATAAGCAAAAAAAAAGCTGAACAATAATTATTAGTTTATTTAATAAAAATAATAGCTATTAATTTTATAATAAAATTATTTAAAGTTTTTATATTAATAACTTTATAATATTTAAAAAAGTTTTTTTATTATAATATATTATTGTTTATTATTTATATTATTTTTAAAACAACGTTATTAATTTTAAATTATAAAACATATATAGCTATAAATTAAAAAACAGCTTTAATAAAATAGTTATTATTATTAAACTAAAAAATGTTTAATAATATTATTTTAAATTATAATTATAAATTTATAATAAAGCTTTAAAAAAGCTTATAAAACAGGTTAAATATAAAACTTTTATTAATTATAGCTTATTATTTATAAAGAAATAAAATATTAAACCATAAAAACTAAATTATTAAAATCTTTATTTAATATTATATTTTATTTATTTTAAAAAGAATTATGTTAATTAATTGTTTATTTTATAATAAAACTTTAATAAAGCTTATTTTTTTATTATTAAGCATTTTATTTATAAATAATTATTTAAGTTTTATTTATTTAAACTAAATAATATATTAATTTAATATAATATTTTAAAAGTTAATTAAGAAAACTTATAATTTATAAAAATATATACATGTATAAATATTAACATAATTATAAACTTTATAATAATACGTATTTAATAATATTATAATAATAAAGTTCATTTTAAGTTATATAAAAAGAATTATTTTTTTAATAAGCTTTTAAAAAAATATTTTTAATAAAAAGTTCAACTTTAAAAAATTAAATAAAAAATAAGCCGATTAACTTATAAACTTAAATAATTAAAAACATTTAAAATATATTTTATAATTTTAATAGTATATCTATTTTTTAAACCTTAAAAAAAACCTTTTTTATTATTAAATATTTTTATTAAGTTTTATTAAAAATAACTATAATTTTAAAAAATTAATAATTTATTTAAAATTAAAATAATTTTAAAACATTATATAAATTAAATAAAAACTAAATTTAATAATTAAATTAAATAAAAAAGCTATAATTATAAAAATAGTTAATAACGATTAAAATAATAATTATATAATTTTATAAACTTAATAAATATATATTAAGTTTATTAAAACAAACGTTTTAAATTAAAAAAAAAAGTAAAAAAGCTTAAAAAAAAATTAAGCTTATAAAACGTTTTTAAAAGCGTTTTTATAAAATAATTTAATTTATAAAAAATATATAAATAGTTTAATAATTTATTATTAAAATTAATAATTATACTTTTTAGCCTTAGCTTTTAATATAAAAAGCTAAAAGGACTTTTTTAAAAAAAAAAGTTTATAATTATAAAATAATTATAATAGTTATATTTATAAATTAAATAAAACTTTTAATAAAAAGTTAAAGTAAAAACTTATAGTTTTAATTTATTTTTTATTTTTTTTAAAAAAGTATTATAATATATAAACTTAATATTATTTTATTATTTTTAACATTTTATATTATAAATATAAGCTTATTAAAAAAGTTTATTAAAGCTTTTATAATTAATATAAAGTTTTTAATATTATTATTTTTATTTTTATAATTAAATATTTAAAAAGTTTAATTAAAAAATATTATAAACTTTAAAATATTTTATTATTTAAAAGTTTTAATAAATTTAAAAAGTTTTAATTTTATTATAATTAATATTTAAAAAATATAATATATAAATAAAAAGCTATAAATAATAAAAATATTAAATTATAAAAATTAAAACTTATAATTAATTAAATATAATAAATAAATATTAAAATAATAAATTTTAAGCTTATAATTTATTAAAAATAATATTATAAATATAAAATATATAATATTATAATATAATAAATATTTTAAACTAAATAAAAAAAATAATAATTATAATTATTAAAATAAAAAACTTAAAGTATTAAATAATATTTATAAATTAAAAAATAAAAAAATAAATAATAATATTAATAATAATTTAAAAAAAAAAAATCTAACTAAATATTATAAAATTTTTAAAGCTTATATAAATTTATAGCTTTTATTAATTATTTTTTTAATATTTTTATAAGTTTAAAAAAGTTTATTAATATTAAAAAAAATTAATTATTAAAATTAATAACTTTTTTATAATTATAAAATTTTTAATAATAAAATATAAAGCTTAATTAATATATTAAATTTATATATTTATAAAATATTTTATATATATAAAATATAACTTTATAATATATTTATTAAATTTATTAAAAATTTTATATTTATTACTTATAATATTTAAAAATATTATATATATTTAAAAAAATATTATTAATTAATCAAAGTTTTAAATTATAAAAATAGCTATTTTATAATTATAAAAGCAATTATTTTATATTTATACTTTTTATAAATAAATAAAAGTAATAAATTAAAACAGTTTTTATAAATTTAATAATTAAAAATAAACATAATAGTTTGTTACGAACTAAACAACGATGCGACCTATTAAGGGACCAAGCGACGGGAGCAACGTAGAGGAAAGCACACGCAGGGCTGGACCAGGAAACAAGCCACAGCCCAGGGACATCACGTCACGTGATGCGCAGCTCTGCGGAGTAGAGAAAGCCAAGGAAGGGCGCTCTAGTAGCTCTACAGAGCAGATAGAGCACGACTGCTCTAGCGGCTTTAAAAAGCATGTAAAGCTAGGACACTTATATAAAAAAGGAAATACTATATAATCAGGACAGTTTCCTATATAACTAGCTATAGTCTTTCATTTTTCACTATTCAATCTAAGCACACATTCTAAGTAAGTTTCTTATTTGACTAAGTGAGTCCTACGGACTTAACGACGTGATAAGATTATTGCTCAAGTTATTGCTACGCTATCAGCCCTACCTTAAGAACATATCCTTAGCAGAACTCATTTATAACTGCTCCGTGCATTATAGCCGTAAGGTCGTTATATAGTTATAAAAGTTATAATAGTTTTATAAATAGTTTATATAACTTTTTATAATAGCTTAAGCTATTATAACATTTAATAAAGCTTATATTAAACTTTTAAAAGTTCTGTTTAAAAAAACCTTAATAATTTTAATTAATTTATTAATTTTAATAAATATTATAAATAACTTTAAAATAAAAGCTTTAAAATTATTATAAATAAAAAATACTTAAATTAAATATAATAATAATAGTTTTAATAATAAGTATAATATATAATATATAAAACTAAAGCTTTAAAAAAAGAAGAAATAAGTTTATAATATAAATAAAAATAATAAGCTAATATTTAACAGCTTATAATAATTAAAGGTATAATATAACAATAATAGTTTTTAAAAAAATAAATATAAAATTATAATTTTACGTGCTTTTAATTAAAAAGCAAAAAAACAGCATTTAAAACTATTAATAACAAACGGCTTACTACGTTTTATGCCCTTACAGAAGCTTAAGAACGCTATAAATGCTTATACAGTCTAAATACCTGCAATAAATGTTAAAGACCATCAATCAATCCATCAATCAATCAATCAATCAATCAATCAATCAATCAAACTTCAGTTCCCTCAACTTCAATTGAACTCAGTTATATTCTACTTAGATTGGATGACTCTAACAAGAGTGTGATTACACCATAATCATCTATCTAAAACCAGCAATGCTCTGGCTCGGGTAAAATCCATGCAATATGGAAATACTGATCATACATGTAGTACAGATTTGATAGATCTTTACATTACTTACACGCACAAAATTTTTTCCCGGCATCCTTCCCGCTCGACTAATACCGATCGTGACCTTATTTGTACATCCTATTCTCTTTCATCCTCACCACATCTAACTGCCCCGTGTCTCGAAAGTACTCAACTCGCCTCCATTAACCGTCGCCTTCCCATTCCACTGCAACTCCGCAGGGACAAGCGGCTGGAAAACAGGGAGCCAAACGGTATCGTATAGGCCAGGCGTGCCGTCAGCGGCCGTGCTTCCGGGCTCAAGACTGCCTAGCTGCGCTGAGTCGGTGCAGCACGGGCTGTTGGGACCCCAGAATGGACCCGCGGCCCACGCTGTCCATCCGATGTACTCCTCGTTGGTGGACATGTAGTTTAACATGTCTTTTAGCATCGTTGCGCAACCCGTGTTGTTGGCTCCGCCGAATTCGGTTATGAAGGCTTTGAGGTTGTTTGTCTGCGATTGACTGTGTTAGTACAGGCTTGATAAAAAACGGGGAAAGGGAGGTGTTATAAGTTGAGAATCTTTGAAAAGTGCGATTTCTCATAGGGTATTGACAAGAATGGAGGGGATGGGGCTTTCTATCCTTACCTTCAACCACGCAGTCAACTCAGCAAGATGCGTCGCCGCATCACTCACACACTGCGCATGACTCCCACTAAAATCCACATCAAGATACTCATGGATATCAATCGCAGTATTATTCGCGGGGTCCTTGAACTTATTCAAGAGGGCACTGCTGGGGTCACTCCCCTCGGTCCACGCATGTCCTCCCGTCCAGCTATTTCCCGGCATGATAATCAGATTCTCCGCGCCCGCAGCACGAATCGCATCGATAGCCGCCTGGTTATTCTCCAGGACAAGCTCCGTCGTCATATCATGAGGCTCATTCATCAGACCGAAAATAACTTTCTCGTTATCCTTGAAACGACCCGCAAGCTCGCCCCAGAACTCCCCAAACTGCGCCGTCGTTGCCGCCTTGGGGTCTGAGGAGTTTCCGATCACGCTCCCGCTGTAGGGCTGCGCGCTGGGATCGTTGTAGCGCATGTAGTTGTGTGGGTCGAGGATTGCGTAGGCCCCCTTTGTCACTGTCACGTAGTCGACTGCGTCTTTGAAGTGGCCGAAGTGGGTCTCGTCAAAGGTCGCGCCTAGCCCCGTCGAGGGGGGACTCATGCGTTCGAGGAGGAATGCGATGCGGAAGAGGTTCAGGTGGTTCTTGTCTACGTGTGTGTCCACGCCTGCTTGGTTGATGAATTGGTAGTCTTTTCCGAAAGTGCCGGGGATGCCCGTCCCGGGTGTGCCGTAGGCCCCGAATTCGCCGCCCGACTCGGCGACGCCGGCGTAGTAGATCGTTGCCGAGGCGCCGGCGATCAGGGGCGCTAATAGAGCTGATGTGGATTTCATTTTAGTGGTTGGTTTGGGATGGTGGGTCAGAAGGATGGGACCACGACAGACAATCGGGTTGACGCCAGAGCGGGCGTGATGTATATAAAGACATTCCCTTCTCGCAAAGTTATCCTCCTAGGGGAGAGGGTCATCTTATTCCGACCCTCATCTCACGGACACATGGATAGACGGATGAGACCCGAAGAGCCGCTGATGCATAATGCACTTTTGAATCAATTGGCTCCGAGTGGCAAATAGCAAGTTAGCATCACGATTTGACCAGGAACACACGTACTTGGGTTATGATATTTGTGTCCCAATACTGCACACGTCATTGGCACTTTCTATCAAGGGGTATCTTTCTATGAGAGATCGTACACGGAGCGACGTTGTCCGCTCACAAATACAGTAGTGTGGAGAACCTGTTTCGGTGACCACCCGCCGGATGCCGCGCCGTTGGATCCCAGATGTGCCGATCGAGCATAAATGATGCTAGATCTCGGAGCCTTAACATCCTCCTTATTGGCCAAATATGGTACAGATCTTCAGGAATATTCCGTGTTGTAACTGTTCGTCGTAGCGCTCTAATTAGAGCGCACCTCCCACGAGGCTAACGATCCACATAGCGATGCGGACGTTCAATCCCACCCTCCTCTCATTGGTGGCAAAATCGTCTAGGGTGACGGGCTTAGCGAAATCTTGCAGCCATCTCTGTTCGGCTCCTAGTCTCTTCTTCAGATCTTCATCTCTCGTTACGATTAAAGCGCCGGCTTCGAGATCGTGCGAATAACTTCTTTTAGTGTAGTTCGAGCTTCCGATAATGCTCATGGAAGGATCTTTCTCATTGGGAAGAGTTATCCATAGGCCCTTGGCGTGATATGTCCAGCCTTCAGGCTCACCAACCATACCCTTTCGCCATTCTTTCAATACTATTGACGAATCGCGTTTGCGCTGATGTGCTTCCCGAAGAAATCGCCTGGCTAGGTATGTGTAGGCGCCAGGTAGAAGACCAGAAACACCTTTTGATCCATAAAATCCGTTAGCGTGTGGATGTGCGGTGATGACCGTGTTGCCTTCCGAGGCCGTTGAGAGCAGCAGATTTCGAAGTGTAGGATCTGGGTTGAAATAGCCCGCGGTAAAAGTCCACGATGAGCCAGAGTATTCCGGTTTCGCTAAAGTCTTCAAAACCTGTGTGATGACTGGAAGCTCCGTGGACGTGTCGGGCCGCATCAATTGAGAAAGCTGCCCAAGCATGTAAACTGTTGTATCCTTGGAGGACGACGAATGATCTGGCACCGGCATGCCAGGTTTATCATCACCTAACGAAATTAACTTGCTTATTATTTTAGTTGACTGCGCAACGTATTTTGCAGGCTGCTCGAGGGGCGATGGGGCTGCATTTGTCGACGGCCAGTGTAGACGAAAACCTGCCGCTTCTTGCGTCGGCTCAACAAGAAAACTCAGTGAAGTGACGCCTTGATAGAGTTTCCAAAAATAGTCAGTAACATCTCTTGATGCGAAAAGATGGTACCGATCCTGACGATTCGTGAAGTAGTCATTGGACAAATTGGCGCTGATTTTGTACAAGGTTAGTTACACACCATGACAACACTGGGAGAGCGATTGATGAATGCTCCTACCCTGACAGAATTATCTCATCATCAACGCCATATAACTTCATGTGCTGCAGACCCCAGCCCTCATTGATGCGCTTCGGTATGTGTTTCTTCCGTAGACCTGTAAGGTTCGGAGTATGGTACATGCGAATCTCGACGCGATCTGGGCCAAACTCGGTGACGAGAGGGGCAAGTAATGATGCGCAAGAAGCTTGGGGGGCTTCGCGAGTTCCTCGTAGGGCGTCGGTCAATATGCTCAGCTTTAACTCTGGATTGTTGCGGAGTGCCTCTTGCAGGGTTGTGATCTTGTGTTTCCCGTTAACCTCAGCTCACATCTGTCCAAGTCGGTGGGTATCTTGCCAGCTCTTTCTCCGATTTGCCAATGTATAAAGTAGATAGGAAGATGCGCTTCTTTGCCTGTCGTATCTTGGCCTGATTTGGCTATGTTAGCCATCCGCGCATTGTCGCAAAGTCAGGTCCATGGTACCTTGAGGGTCTCGTAGAAATCGGTCGGAGATTTGATGATTTGGATTTGAGAACCGTTGATCTTGAACGAGGGCGCGAGTCGGTCGAGTTCATTTGTAAATGGGGCTAACATCCCGACAGAGCTTGTAGAGCTCCCTACAGGCGCCGGGCTGGAAGGCATCGAATATCGTCTACGACATTGGCGGACATATTGTGGTGCTTGACGTGGCATGATGGGTCGTATACTTCGACAGCATCTTGCCGTACCTCGGATGATCATTTCAGTAGAAGTATTATGTAGAGAAAGGAGAAAAGAAGGAAAGAAAGATCTGGCCTATGGTAGTTGTTGGCGCAACCATCAACTTTTTGATGCTGTCATGAAATTGAAGCTATCACGCCAAGCCATTGATAGACAGGGGTGGTCGTCATTGTGGTCCCAATTATTTAAGTACTTGATACTATAATATAACTGATTAATGCATGAGCTCAACTGGTCATGCTGTTAACCATTAGTTCAATGGGCATTGGCCAATGCGTGGATCCCAGCTCCTAAGCTTCAATCGACGGCATCCAACTTCGACAGCTGGGTTGGAATACTAATTAAGCCTCGCCCGCCATGTCGACGATCACCAGAACTGTGAAGAACCTGTGGAAGGTTGGAATCAGGGTTAGTGCACCTACAGGTCCTGCGAAGAGCACTGCTAACACTCGATAGGATGCCTGGCACCAAATGAATGTACGTCGAACACCGATCTCCGATTCCTAGACCGAAGACTGCTCGACGGGAACTAACCGCACATGCGCTTCTAATAGTATATCGGTATGCGATAGATCAGACTAGTAGTGGAGGGCCGGGAGGGATGCTGATGCTATCTAGGTGACACCAAGGCCGGTACTCTGATCGGCACCGATCGATGGGGCAACAAGTATTTCGAGAACAACGAAGAACTGCCTCGTATGTCGCTGCGAATACGCCGACCGAACGACCGGTTTACTGATGGTTGATAGTCCGAACAAGATGGGTTGACTACAAGAGCAAGGACTTCGACGCGTACGTTTTGAGAACGCAAAGGATATCCGCCACTTATTATACTAATCCCTCATGACAGTGCCCAGCTTGAGCCTGGTTGGCACGCCTGGATGTCATACCTCGTCGACAAGCCGCCCACACAGGATGCTCTACTACAGTACAAGCGACGTGCTTGGGAGGACGCCGACCCTAAGAGCATTCCTAACTATACACAAACTCGGGGTGCATACAAGCCATATAGCACGTGGGTGGTGATCTCTTGATAAGTTCGTGGGAATCAGCTGACAGTTTATTAGAACCAAGTCAAAGACTACCATGTGGGAGCCCGTGGCCGCGGCAAGGAAGTAGGCGATCAATCCGGCGCA
This sequence comes from Xylaria cubensis, assembly GCA_022385715.1. Taxonomy (NCBI): domain Eukaryota; kingdom Fungi; phylum Ascomycota; class Sordariomycetes; order Xylariales; family Xylariaceae; genus Xylaria; species Xylaria cubensis. Next base: position 280,333 of record MU279057.1, on the reverse strand, counting down.
AGCCGCCTGTACATACTACCATTGCCAGTCCAAGAGCGAACGGCATAATAGACTTATCAAATGTTCAAAATATGGTTCCGTCTTGAAAAGGTACTTATCTACTACGAAAGTGACTAACTAGTTTTATTTACCTGTTGAGGAACGAGACACCGAACACGGGAAACTCCAGATTGCGATGCAGCCGCATGCAAATCTCGACGTAATCTCGCTCATTCTCCTCTGTGATGATCCCATGCCTCACGAAGAAGCCAATGGCAGCAAGCGCAAACCACGGCTTAGCCCGCCCAGCCAGGATCTCGCTCTTAAGCTCCTCTGGCGTCATCAGCTCAAATCCTGCAACATTCTTATCGTTAGATCTCGGGTGGATATCATCATCAGGAAGAAGCTCCATCTCATACAGGAAATGCACGCCAGGCTGCAACAGGCCCACTTCGCCTCCCATTTCCTTTCTCCGAGTATGGAAGTAAGACAATGTTCCGCAAGCCTTCGCCCTCGCGCTTACTAACTCTCTCGCTAATGAAGCCTCTTCTTCTGCTTCCACGAATAAGGTCGTAAATGGCGTCGCGGCAATCGGAATCCCGCCCGCTGCTGTGCCGTCAAGATGCCCCGGATGCGTACGCGCGCTGTGCGAGCGGCGCTGAACCCAGATTCCGGATATCTCTTTGCCCTTGCCCTCTAAGCGTGTGTAGGCGAGCAGCATCACACCGTATCCCACGACGCCTAGAAGTGGAAACGCAGCTCGCTCAATCGAGAACAGTAGGGTGCCTGAAGCCCCGTACGCGGGCTTTAGCTCGTCTCGCCAGTTGTGCAGGACGTCGAAAATGCTCCTTTCGCGCAGTGATGCTAGGGTTGCTGCTATCGCAGTGGAGCGGGAGGTTTCGTCGGGGTTTGTGAATAATGTTAACGTTTTAGGACGCGACTTGGTGTTCAAGACCCAGTTGGGATAGGATGCAAAGATTCGTGCGATGCTGGGCAGCATGTAGCCTAGTGTGGCGCTTTCTCCGGATACTTTGAAGTGGTAAAGGCTGTTTACTCGGGCGCTGTAGGCTTTGAGATTTCTCGAGGGGTGGGGGAAGCTTTGCTTGGTGTTAGTTGTAAGTCGTTAGAGATGTAGGAGGGATAGGAAGATAGGGAACAGACTCATCGCAATGGTTTATCACGTCGAGGAGCGAAGTGAATTGGGTTGGCTGCGACATGTTTGGGTTGAGGATCTGAGCGAGGGTATCTATCACCGCACATGGGCTCGGGATGCAGCAGCATCTTGCCATTACGGTTATGGGCTACCCGGTATGATTTCCCTAGGATATAATGCCTCCTTAATGAGGCGGACGGATACATGCATTGTATATACATGTTCGTAGCCTGTGAGACAAGTCGTCGTCTGACGTGTTGTCGAGGGGCATTGGATAATCGTTATTCTTTAACGGACATATCATATGGGTTTCTTAGCCCGTATGTCAATTGGGGTGATGCATGACAGACTACAGGTGAGGATGAGGCTCAAGCTTTTGATCTCGATGGGTATCTAGAGTATGTGTTGGGATTTACCCTTGAATCCTGTCTTGGCTTTTTATAGCGGCTCTGGAGAGTGCCGACAAATCGGAAGCGATATTCTCTGCATTTCTTGTCGAAGATATGAAGCAAGTCGCTTTTTTTGTTATACGAATAGAGTTATAGATGTCCCATAGAACATCCTTGTTTCCACATTGTAACAATGACAAGATCATGGAATTACGATTGGGAATAAGTATACACATCTAGCGAGTATAGGATCTTGGTCAGGTGGTATAGGATCTGTACGTCACACGCCCGTTAATTACTCTGCATCCGGAAATCTGCAATATCAAGACCCTTATGAGAGGCAACTATACACGATGCAGATTTTGCTGGTGAAAGCATTGGTAGAGAACGAATCCATGAACCGGGGAAAGAAAGAAGCGTCTCCCGTCACCTTTGCTATTGGCTTGTACGTGGTCTGATTCAGAGATGTGATGTATCACAGAAAATGCGGACAGGCTTTGGGAAAGGTGTCTAGCTCTTGGCTTTATCGGAACTTCTGCAACACCCTCTGGCTCCCGAGCTGCCCGATTTCGGAGGGTTGGGTGTCTTCGTATTGATATTCTGCCCGAAATCAATGATTCCCGGTCTTCATGTCGTGTCATAGCCTAGCGTTGGGCGAGGGTAAGATCCGAATAGAGGGATGGGGTGGTGCGGTTTTATGATGAGCATCTCGCTACGTCGGTGGTACTCGGGTGCCTGAAATAACTTCTGCTGCTGTTGTGCATGGTGTCAGAGCTGAGTATCTAGAAAATTGCGGCAAGTTACACGGCAGAACTTCGTTGCAGATGTCAGTGACCCTGCACTTGAGGTAAGCAATAGACACTTGTGTTGCACAAGGTCTATAGACCCATTTTCTTGGGGGCTATCTGGAGGGATATAGGGAGTTTGTTTGTCTTCGTCCGGTAGCTAGTATCTTATGCAACACATATCAAGTCATTCCAGTAGGTAGCTCTGGTACCTGTAATGGAAAAAAGCAAGATGAATCAGATATGCATTTAGTTATGCAGCTTCTACTGTATTTTATATGGCGGTCGGGGACGTACTCGAGTTTAACAAAAAGATCAATGGCATCAGGCATCAGGCTGTTCATACTAGCTCTCACTACAAAGTTCTGGAATTAACCCTTAGGATAGATGCTATTATCCCTTTGTATACTGCTGACTGATATTTTATAAAAGTGGTGTCTCTACTGTATTAGTGTGCTGCGCTAATCCCGCGTTTCATGGTATATAATCCAGTGTAATGTAGGAGCACCTTCGCAAAATCTCTAGAAACTTTGTATGCCTGTAACACAGTGATATATAGCATCAGCAGCTCCCAAATCTTAGCTTGATAACTGCTCAGCCTCCCACCTACTAGCGGCCTGCCATTTATAACTGCTTCCCAATGTCAGATTCTAACAGGAGAGCACAGAACTCATGACATTGCTAGACTTTCGAGTTGAAAAGGTTGAGTTGTTTAACTACGTTTTATTCAAGGCCAAGTATCAACCCTCATGAAGTTATATTTAATTATGACTCAACAGACAAATGTGCGTTTGAATGATAAACATGAAGACCTTCCACTTCACACTTACGTGAGTTCCCAGTAGTCCACGTCTTGTAACTAAAACATCTGAAACAACTTGTCAAGTTTACAATCCCAACTTTAATGCAGAATTTCACTTTCTTGTTGAGTCTGCAAGTAACTATCAATAACCTCCATTTATCCTAGCTATTAGCTCTGAAGTAGTGAGTTCGTCAGGCCTTCTAGACACGGTCTTACGGCCAGAACATTCCGGAATGAAATCTAGGCCCGTTTTTATCAGGTAATGCTGGCGGGTCCCCTAGCCATTATGGGTGTCCTACAAGTGACATTGAGGCGACGGCAGGGTTCACGATGTCATCAGAAATGCGGGTACCACATTTTATTCAATGAGAGTTCGTTTGCTACTTAGCCACCTTCTGGTGATTGCAACTAACTACTGGTTGTTTATAAAAATCACGTATTTCCCCTGCCTTTGCACTCCTCTCTGTTCTTTTCTTTATGCATCATGAACCAACAAACTCACTTCACCATGGATCCCGCCCCTGTCTCTGGCTCTACAGGTAAGCTCACCTCCCTGTTCAAACCGAATAACGGCACCGCCTTGTTTGCGATAACGCACGGTTAAGTTGGCTTTTGTGGTACAGTATAAAGCCCGATTATCGTCAAACCACCCTCGGATAGGCACCTCTTGAGCCTTCATCTCTCATTTCTCCCTCCCCTCCTGTTACATCAACACCAAGGCTGGGTTTTCTATTATTATTAGAAGATATTAGTATGCTAACTTATAAATAAAACAGCCACCCCAGCTACCACTATCACCACCTCCAACACCACCGCCACCGCTACCAATAACGCTGATACTGGCCCCTCCAACACCAATACTCGACGAAGCCACCCCTGTGGCATTGATAACTGTGCGTTCACTAGCGCGACTGCCAAGGGAATTCGTGAACATCAAAAGAATAAGCACCTAGGTACAGTGTGCTATTGGCTGCTCCCGGATGGGGAGTTCTGTGAGCATACAACTCCATCACACGAAGAGCTCTACGAGCACTTCAATCGGGAGCACCTACGGCCCGCAAGACAAAACGGTCCACTTCACCAGTGCCCCTGGCCAGGAACTCCTGGAATTCCCATCCCTGGCGGACTCCCCGTACTCCCTGAGGGCCATTGCCGACATGTATTCCAAAATTCGAGCAGTGCAGAACGCCATGCTCGAGAACACCAGTACAAGATCTGGCGGGCAATCGAGAGTGTTGTGTGGCCTCCGCCTCAGCAATAGAAGGTTTTCGGGTCGGGAGGAGAGAAATGTCTGCTGAGGATTGGATGCGATGGTGCATATTCTGCTTTATAAAACAGTCATCTGAGTAGATTCCAGCAACAATCAACACACTTGCCATAACACATATTGATCTTTAAAAAGTTTGCGAGGTGATGTGAACTTGATTGCCTTTCAATTTTGGTTCCTTGAGCCGTATTCCAACTAGCTGCGAGAGATCAAGGTCAGAAAGCCCATGCGAAATAATCCCACATATACCCTGCGCACCAGCCGTGGTCTGGTCGCGAACATGAGCCATATACAGTTGAAATCTGTCACCGTCATGGTAAGGCCTTTGAGACTGTTGCAGTAAAGCGGATCCCTTTCGTTGCCACTTGCGCCTTATCTCTAGACGAACTTATTATAGTAGCCTACGGTCCCATATACACACACGAACAAGTAATTCAGCGCTAATGCGTGAAAACTGGTGTATAACTTAGAGACCTATCTGGATTGTTGTATGAAGCTCAAGAGAGGTAGCAAGGGTGCGTTCTGTACGCAGGGGCTAAGTAAGTGGTAGACCCTACCTGTACACGCAGTTACGTGACACTACACTTATGCGCTCGAGAATCAATAGTTTCACCTATCTTAATGTTTATTATATGTATTAATGAAACATCTATCGTTTAATTTTATGGTAACGTGAACAAAATATATTGTTGCACTGGGCATACGAACGAAGGCAGGGCTCCGCGGCAAGCACATTTCATGGCTTACGATTTCTACTCTCTATAGTGATCGGCTCTTGAATAAGGAGCTGGTACAGACTATATCTCTACGAATCTGGCGGTTCGAGACTGGATAAGATAATAAGGAAACCGGATTCTTAACCCTGAAATAGACGCCCATTTAAGTCCTATCTGCGGTCTGGATCAGGGATTTCCTCTCTCTTGCGGAGTTGTAGAGCACAGGGGGGAGTTAAAAGGCGAATAGGATTACATAATAGCATGCGAATAACTTCAAAGATGTTTCGAATAAGCATCTGAATAAACATAGAATCATCTTTATTCCCTTAAATAACCCATTGAGTTTATTACTGTTATAAAGCTAGAAATGCATCGCTGTACTACAATGCCGCCAAAAGCAGCGTCTGATTTTGACTAAATCCAACACCTACCCAAACTACAACAAAACTTATACGCGGCCCTGAAAGATTTCTTAGGTTCTAACTTTTTATTTTAGTAGTACACAAAGCTTAAGCTTCAGCCGTTATCATGGCAATGAATATTCCAACTGATGCCCTTCTGTCTAAGAGCAAGATAAGAAATCATCTTACAACAATAATGATACTGATAAGGCGCACCAGCATGCCCTATATACATCCATGAACAGTATTATTTGCCGATAGCCACGAAAAATTATCATAGGTACAATGCGGAATACCAGATACACCGCATCAGGATACAATGCTGAAAAAAGGCAAGCTAGGCCTGTACACTCTACTCCTCTGAATTCGATGTATATAAGTACCACTATATCCCCAGAGCCTTGGAGCTCCTCTTCCTCTTCTTTCAACCAATTGTGAATACATTACATGCTTGTAGGTGTCTGTGCTCCTATGCATAAATTCGACGCCAACAATCTATCAAAGCCCGAACTCGGTAAGTTCATCAATTGCTCCAGGTAATATTTTGCAGTCCCGTTAGGTCCAAACATGCATACTTTTACTATGTGTGTACCGGCTTTGTCGCAGGCACCTGGTTTTGATAATGAGCACGAAGAATTTCCAGTGCCTTGCCAGCACTGTATCGCCCACGTCACGAACGTAGGTTAATCCTGCACGTCCAAGCTCGCGCCGTATGCATTGATAAGCGAATTCTTTCCGTTAAAATAATCTTCATAAGGGTATCAATATTGCGGAGAGGGTTTGCTGCTAGGCTAAATCTTCACCTTTGAATGATTTGTTGTGCTTTGGCGATCCAACGTTAAGAAAATTTGTTCTTAAGTGCCCAGCGCTAGTTGGAGGTCACCGAGGGAAACTAGCAAACAATAATTGATGCAAGCCTTATATGCCGACTACTACTGTAGGATTGCTTAGCCACTCGGGGACACGTAATAATCTGTCGGTCAGGCAAGTTTCGTTATGCAGGCTCTAGGTGATGAGGCAGGCTCTGGGCGATCAGGCAAACTCTCTAGGGCCCCTGGCCTGACCAGTGCGACGTGATGTGAAGTAATATTTAAACAGTATGTTCTCCCTATCGTAGAAATCTGGCTGCCACCGTTCGTCTTCTAAACTTTTTTTGTTGAGTTATTAGTGCTCATAATCTATACACATGCAAAAGTTTTCATTATGGCAGAACCCGTTGGAATTACAGGCACCGCTATAGCGGTCGCGACCCTCCTATACGGGACGTGCCGAGAGATACACGATATCATAAGCTCGTATAGAGGCGCCCCCAGCGAGTATCAACGAATGGTGTCAGATCTCAACGCTCTTCAGGACACGCTGGACAAATTGATAAAGTCCTTGCAAAAAACAAACGACACGGCATTATCAGCTGAGCAACGGGGTAGTTTCAAGCTTCTAGAGACGCCTCTAAAGCTATGCGATGATGCTTGCGTAGACTTCAAGAATAAGTTGTCGCAAATGACCGCGAGGTCTACGAAAGATCATACGAGCTCGCGCGATAGAATGAGTCTCCATTTCCACAAGGGCGATATCGCCCTATTCAGGGAGAAGCTCAATACCGCTAAGGGCACAGTGATGGTAGCGCTGAACGTCTCTACTCTGTGGGTTATCTTAGTGCCTAACCTGACAGAAGAGAGCTGACCGCGAACAGGCAAGCAGTTGGTCGCAACCAAGAGACTCTCAGCACGTTCCAAGAAATTACCACAACAACATTGAGTCAGTTTTCAGGCAAGTTCGAGGCCCTCGAATTAGCCGTCCAATCCTTGTCTATCTCTGGGGTAGCTATTACGCAGCAAGATGTCGAGACAGTCACCCGAACATTGAATGAGCACGGTAAGCTCTTGAAACAGTGTCTGCAGTTTTGTACAACTGCGTTAAAGGCTGTTCATTCAGAGATGCCAGCCACGCAGGTGCGTTACGCCAAAGCGGCTGAATATGCGCAGCAGATTGTTGGAAACGTGGGATCAACTGGTGAAAATGCACCAACAGTAGACGTCAATACGGCGCTAGCTGAAGGAAGTGCTTTCCAGGGTGTAGGTAACTTCAGTGTGGACGCATTGAAAGCCATTCTGGGAAATAGAGCGTCTTCGGAAACCAACCAAGGGGGGAAATAAGGCTCTGCAGCTAGCATTGAGGTAGCGATAACAATGATAGGTGCATTGGACTCCTACATTTGGGCTCCTTTTGGTCTTATCGTGGAGCTGTGACATAGCATACACCGTGAGGTGTAATACAAGTACCGTACCTCATATCTTGCAGGATTAGTGCCGAAATTAAGAGGCATAGTAAATAAAGTGTTTTCTAACGATAAATTTAGTCAGGCGAAAGGAAGAGTACGATAGACACCCCGGCGAAATCTGGCATAAGTAGCTGAACAGCATCCCTAGTATGAATGGTGAGCGTTTTCTCCATTCGGATCCTGATAGGCTCAGGAACATATCCTTTGGTAAACGTTGGAGGACGATGGAAATAGCCGAACCAATATTGATGCATGACCGGGCACTCCGAAGTCTGCATGGCCAACCATTATCCTGGTCCGTTAGTCGGCGATCGGAATCTGTCCCGTTTCAGGTCATCTGCGGGATGTGCCAACCTCTTTTTCTTCTCCTTTGCCACCCCAGAGCTGCTGGTAAGGACCTAACTCCACGATCTATTCTTGAATACGTTATCATCTGGTGTACATAGCCAATCCTTCCCCTTAATTATCCATTCCCACGCATCGTGTTAGGCGGGAGGGTGACTACGCCCCTGGGCATCTCTTCAGGGGAACCTAAGAATTAAATTCTCTGAGTCCCTAGCCCTATAATTACTATTGCGTTTTAGAGACCTGCTATGAAAACGTTCACTCCGAAGTACAAAATACTTGACACGTCGCAAAAATGACGGGAAATGCACTGACACTAGGGAGTGTATCAGTAGGGACTGCAACCGCCAGTGGCAACAGCTCTCAGTTCATAGGCAGCACAAATATCCAAAACTTTTATTCTGGGCTCCCTGAAAGTGAAGAATTCCAAAAGGTCACTCTCTGGCTTTCAAGTCTTAACTTTCCGGCGAAACAGCGCGACTTATTGAACAGACATCAAGCTGGAACCGGAAGATGGCTGCTCTCCAATCCTAGATTCAAGTGTTGGCTAGATGGAAAAGAGAGGACTCTGTGGTGCCCTGGACCCCGTAAGATCATTTCCTCCTTAGTTTCCGCCCGATATCGCTAATTAGACGAAGCTGGCGCCGGCAAGACCACTTTAGCGTACGTTACCACTCTTGCACAGATATGCTCGATGGTCCGGTGGTTCGCTGACCGGTTTTAATAGGTCAATGGTTATCGACTGGCTTGAGCATCAGCATGGTGGCCCCCACGTTGCGGTAATCTATATATATTGCAACTATAAGGAAGATCAGAGTCAAACACTCCCAGATATCATAGGAAGCTTACTGAAGCAGCTCAGTCAGCATCGACGTACTCTTTCTGACGATATACGCGGTACCTACAAAACGCACTTGCGGGAAGAGACACGACCTGGTGTGGATGAACTTACTCAGCTGTTAGTAAAAGAGGTGACAAATTTCTCATCCGTCTTTGTCGTGATAGATGCCCTCGATGAATGTTCGGAACGCGATGACACAAGAACTAGACTGCTCGCCGAGATGCAAAAGCTCCCACAACATGCCCGCATTCTAATTACCTCCAGATATTCTTCAAAATTTCAGGAGGCATTTGAGAACGTCCCACAAATCGAAATTAAAGCAATTGATGATGACGTTGAGATTTATGTCAAGGCTTGCATTGAAGAGGGGAAATGGACAGCACGAAATGCGCGTTCAAACGCAAAACTAATTCAAGAAGTAACGAAGACCGTCAAGAGGAATAGTGATGGAATGTAGGTTCACTTTCTACCACTGGATTCCTGATCCTGTTCATGCTGACTTATGACTATTGGGATCAGGTTTCTGCTTGCTCAGCTACATATGGCCAATCTGATGGGATGCCTTACTCTTCGAGAAATCCGCCGTGAATTGAAGATTCTGCCCACGAGCCTCGACGAAACTTACAACCAGGCCATGCAGCGAATAAAAAACCAAGACCGGGGTCAAGTGACGCTAGCTCACAAAGTGTTATATTGGATTTCACATGCCTTTCGATTACTCACTGTTCCGGAACTGCGACATGCCCTCGCTGTTGAGATAGGCGATGAGGATGTTGATGAAGATGGTCTTTATGACCTGGAACTCATGGTCTCGGTATGTGCCGGCCTAGTAACCGTGGATGAGGAAAGCAACCATATTCGTTTAGTGCACTACACAACACAAGATTACTTTGAACGCACTCGTAAGGATTGGTTTCCCGAGGCCCTTTCAACGATGAGTAAAATATGCCTTACATATTTGAAATTTCGCCCCTTTGCTACGACATTTGATCTTGAGAGTTGGGAACCTCCAGCCCGTCACGACCAATATCCGTTTTTATGGTATGCCGCCAGGTATTGGGGACATCACGCACACGATGGAATGGATAACACTGTTCGCGAACTTGCCCTAGAATATCTACGCAATGACAGCAATATCTGGAATATCCGCAGAATGACCGACTTTAGGTATGATATTGCTGGTATTAAGTTCAGGTCGGACTGGCTTCGCGACGGTTTTAATCGATTGCACGTTATCGCACCATTCGATCTCGCCGATATTGCAGAAGATTGCCAAGCGGAGAATATTGAAGTTGATGCGAGATTGCAGTCGAATGAAACTCCACTTTACCTAGCGGCTAGAGCCGGTCAAGCTCAAATGGTTCGGTTTTTGTTGCGGGCAGGGGCAAAAGTCAAGGCCGATTACGGTCGGACGCCTTTGCAAGTAGCCATCCATAATGGGGACAAAACCATAGTACGACTACTCGCTGAAGCCGGCGCGGACGTCAATGGTTGTATCGCGCCAGTCTTTCGCGCTGCAAGGTCTGGTCACTTGGACATAGTGCAAACTTTGATGAAGCATGGAGCAGATATATCTGCGCGCAACGGGTGGAATGGAACGCCACTCCATGCAGCCCTACGGGCCGGCCATACGAAGATTGCGGAGATCTTGATCGCCAGCGGCGTAGATATTTCTGCCAAAAACAGGGGGGAAAAGACCGCGTTGCACCATGCAGCAAAGAGAGGACAAGAGGATGTGGTCCAACTGCTGCTAAAAAACGGGGCTGATGTACTAGCCGAGGATCGGAGTGGAAAAACGGCAATCCAGAAAGCTGCTCAATACGGGCATGAGAAACTTGTCAAGATCTTGCTGGAGAGGATCGGCAGTGGAGCCGAAGCCGAGAGTTGGCGAATGAATATGCGTCTTTTCCGCGCAGTGGATCGGGAAGACGAGAAAGAAGTCGGTTTATTACTGAAAATGGGGGCAGACCCCAATCTAAAGCTATTCAGCGACCTCTCGCTTTTGAAACACGCTGTTTTGCGTGGCACTACGAAGGTGATGGAGTTATTACTAAGCAATGGGGCCTGCGTCAATAATACAGGGAAGTTCGGCGAAACTTCTTTGCACTGGGCAGCCCATAGGGGCTTTGATATTGGTGTTCAATTACTGCTTGATTATGATGCAGATATCCAAGCAACCGACAACCAAGGGGCAACACCACTACATATGGCAGTAGGATACGGAGGGCTTGCAGTGGTAAATAAATTGCTTGACGGCGGAGCGCGACTGGATGTAAAAGACCTCCGTGGAAATCCACTTTTAGCTTGGGCATTAAGATCAGTGATGGGTTATGCACATGAAATGCATCTCTCTTATCTCGTGACCAAATATGGCTTCCCCAGTCATGATCAGCGCGAAGACGTTGAAAAACGTTTGGATGTGCTTGATTTCCTTATCAAGAAAGGGGCGGATTTACATGCGCAACAATCGTCCACAGGTACTGCTCTGTCGCTAGTCATTGCAGAATATCCTGAAACCGAGCGTATAGCGTTATTACGACGACTTCTCGAGGAAAAGGTGAATGTAGCAGCGCTGGACGCCGCGGGTCATACTGACGTTTATCAGGCTCAGGCTACGGGCGACTCGTCGGGATTATTCCAGCTTCTCCTTAAGCATGGAGCTGAAGTCAATGAGCCAAATATAGAAGGGGAGACCGCACTGCATTGAGAAGTGAGCCGTGGAAATAAAGAAAACGTCCCGTTGCTCATTAAGGCCGGGGCAAATGTGGAAGCAGTTGACGGGAACGGGTTCACAATATTACATGAGGCAGTCACCTCTTTTTTTAGATCAACGGACATCGTGGATCTACTTCTTTCTTATGGCGCTAATATCAATACCCACTACGGCGACAAGAAAGCAACTGCATTGCACTATGCACATGAATCCATCTCCGATCATCTACTAAAAAGGGGTGCTGCAATTGACGCGGTGGATATAGAGGGGCGCACGGCTCTCGACTGGGCGAGAGCCAGAAGAAAGTGATGATGGCTATTATTAATAACTATGGCAGCTTATACGGAATTGATAAATCTCGCGTTGCTTTAGATCTTATGTTTAGATAGAGGTCAAGCAATCTGGACGGAGTATAGCTGGGAGAATTATTGGGATGCAAGATCTGAATAGAGAGGAGGTAACATGGTTGAGTTTCTATTCAGATGTCTATTCGAAAATGCTTCTGAAACTACTCATACGTTACTTTGTGCGTAGTAGGTCAGTGAGTAGTAGAGCTATTGTTCTCGTCTCCAAGCTTATCCCTAGATCTCCTTACATGTATACTCTGTGAGGGATTCTCTTCTTCTTCACGCTTGCGTTTCTTTTCACGCGCGTCTTCGGCTTCTGCTTCTGCCATTTTCTTCTTCATAGTGGCATATTCGGCAGCTTGTTGTCGTAGCTCGGCCAGCTCCTTATTGGAAACAACAAAACATTCGTCAACGGATTCCTTCGTGATACCTGGTACGCTCTTGCCTGCATGGGCTGCTACGAATCTAAGCGTAGCGATCTGGTCACGGAATGCGTCGTCGTTAGAGAGCTCCGCGAGCTGGTTCCGGCTCTTCCCGGGAAATTTATCCTCGATCCTGTCGAATTGGAGTAGGTAGGAAGTCGCTCCATATAGGACGGGGTAGTTGTTTTCATTAATTGCGAACCAGGAATTGATACTATGCTCGATGTTTGCGAGAATATTTCGGGTATTCATCTCTCTTCGTTCGAAGGCGGTGAGGTTGTTCCGTCAAGCGACGTTTTGCATCTCCCATCTCTTCGTTCTGGGCTTCCAGATCTTCTCGTGTCACGGAAAAAACGACGCCGTTATTACCATGTTGGTAATAACGAACTATATCCACATCTCCGCGACATCTCGCGCTCTCTTCGCATGTGATTTCTCCTCGCAAGCTCGAGTGAGCTTACCCCGGACAATGTGGTATGGGTATCTCGATATGCTAGAGATTCATGAGCTCGTCGGATCCTCCATTGACGGCGTACAGTGACCCGGCGCAATGCCCCAGGTTGATTTCAAGGTAGCCTTCGCGCGGAGCAGTCCTGTATTTTAAAGCTGGGATTGAAGAACAACGTTATTGGGCGATACTCGATAAAGGGATTGTAGCTGGTGCAATCTCCGGTACTGAGGTAGGCCCAGAAACTATTGATGATGGTGAAAGTGGCACTGCGCAAACAAAGAAAACATTGGGAAGGCGATGTGCAGAGAGAGAAAGAGCTGAAGACTGGCTAGGGTGAACGCTTCCGGTGACTCGGGTGCTCTTGTTGTTCCCATGTAAGAGCGTTCTTCTATGAGTCTCCTTAGACCGGAGCGCACATTTTTCTTGCCGTAACTCTAGGTGGAGGTGAGCACTGAGGACTTTCGGTGTGCTCTAGACCCATGCCGAGTGTGTATAAGCCAAACTTAGAGGAGGTACCATCGTGGTTAGAGAGATGTCGGACTGAAGGACGACTGCGATTGGAATACTTAGGCTTAGGGAAGGATTTCAACAAGAATAGTTCCGAATGATAGACTTGGTTCTGGATCTGGACTGGATTATGTTAGAATAGGGTATGACAATGCAGAAGGTGACACTGACCTCATTGTATAAGGCGACGAGTCATAACGATAGGTTGTCCGTGTCTTTGTACCTTTTCACGTGTTCGATTCTCTTTCTATATCAAAATAAATACAGTTAGCAAGCACAATATTGATTGAAGATCAATGGTGACTAGACATACCCTCTTCTACGAACAGCACCAAATCTTATATAGTGGAAGGTTTCTTGTTGTCGATGACACCATGAAAGGGTATCTTTGACCGAAATCCGTAACGACGGCAGTAAGAACACTGTCATATAACCGTAGAAAGACCTCGGAGGGCATGTTAGGGTAATCGGGCGAATAATCATCGATGTCGTCGTCGACTGTATTATCCAAAAGCAAGAATTATACTCCATCTTCTTCACCTCGTGCGTTGTTGTTTGGGATTGTTTACTTGTAGGGTCTTGTCGACTATATAATCAGGCGGATAGCTGCTGTCATCATAGATATGGCCATCTCGTGGCTGTTGTGGGAAACATGATGTCTATTGATGTTTGGGTAGAAATAGGTCAGTAAGGGCATAAAGAGAGATAAAGTATGATGAATTGAGACAACTTGGCAATGGAAAATGGCCAGGGAGATGTCTTTATTATATAGACAATCCATATGTCGTGAAAGTATAAATAATGGAAGTTGAAGCCTCTTTAAGTTCATTGTGGGTAGTAACGCCGAGGAGTTCATACACGACGACTGCAATCCCAACGGCGAATTTGACAAGATTGATCGCCGTGAGAATAGAGAGAGCATCCTCGACGCAGTCTCGGCAATGGTTGATTTAAAGTTGCGATGCTCTTATAGAAAGAAACTTTTTGACTTGCACCTTATTAATGTACTACCCGGCCATATACTTTGGTAGTGTCCATTGCTGTGTTTACATCATCAATCCGCAGGAGCTATTATTAACATATTCGTTCGGCTATCTCTATTAAGTTGAGACTAGAAACCTAACACATAGTTGATCAATCGATGTTGCTGAGTGTCCTGAGTTGATCAACTGCTTACTGATGTTCATACAAAAGGAGCAGTCGGCAGGAGAAGGTTCGCTTATGCCATGACAATTGCACCCTAGCACCGGCGCAATAGGCTCGTGTTCACATTATTTCATATTCAAGCGTGTAAAGTACAGCAAACTACCTATGTACCCAATGCAAGAAGGAACTAACTTTTGCAGGCGTGATCCGTTCACAGCCCAACCCTTCGGGAGCAGCTACCCCTACATTTAAGCAAAGCCAGTGTTGACGACAAAGCTGACATCATTGTTAAACGAATTAGCATTGTCGAAGTCGTGCACACCACCATTGCTCGCGGCGTAGCCGAGGTTGTTGAAGTGGCGGAAGTAGCGGGTAGGATATCCCCAGGCGCGGATGGAGTTGCCCTGGCCGTTGAGGCCGGCTTGGGTACAGAAGGTGGCGTCCTCGTTGAACTGCTTGCTTCCGTCGCTGGCGCTGAGCTGCAGGACGAAGTTGTAGTGGCGGATGAAGCTGCCGGGGGTGTCCTTGGACTCGAACGAGAAGCAGGCGCTGTTGCCGAGACCGGCTCGCACCGTCCAGCTGGCTTGCTGTTTTAGTGCCGTGGCGCTGGATGACGAGACGACTTGTGTGTTGACTGTGCTGCCGGTGTGCGCGAGGTAGCGCGTGTCGAAGTTAGGCGTGGTGACGCGTAGTGAGACTGACGATCCTACGTTGAGGGCCGGGCCGCTGGTCAGCGACGTGGTAGCGTATTTGGCGGCTACGATGTTGGCCTGCACTGAGTTCTCGGTGGCGTCGGAGGGGTAGCCTGAGGTCATCACACCCTCGTAGAACGTGCCCTGGGCGCCGACACTGTTGTCACCGCCGATTCCGAGGATGATGGCGCCCTCCTTGCTCATGGGGTTGTAACCCGCTGCGTTCGGGCGGGCGCCGTTGTAGTATGTCGACAGGCCGCCTGACGCAGAGTTACCACCACGGATGGCCCACTGGTTTGGCTGTCCCTTAATGGCCGCAGTGATGAACCGGGAGGTGATCGACGGGTCACCAGTGTTTTGTTTGGTGCTGCTGCCGGAGAAGAGGCCGTTCTCGAGATCGGCCATGATCCAAGGCCCATTGCCGGAACCGCTTCCCCAGACGGTGTTGTCACCAAAGTAGATGGCCTCCATGTGGCCGTTTCCGGTGTCACGGCTGCTGACCTCGGCATTACCGTAGTCGAAGCAGCAGCCGCCGTTGTAGTGTGTGCCGTCAAGGACCGCGTACATACCCTCCGCACCGTCGCCGGTAGCCGTGCCGCTAACGGCGTTGTTGCGGTAGCCGGTACCTGGTGATATGAAGACACCGTACGCTTTCTGGCCATTCAGGGTGACCGGTGCGCCGATTGCGCTGGCCAGGTTGTCGTAGCCATTAGCTTCCGGGCCGCTGAAACCTCCGGGTGGGGCCTGGGTGAGGTGATTGTTACGGCCGGACTGGTCGTATATGATGGTGATGAGACAGGTCGTGCCGGCGCAGAAGGTATCTTGGGCGCCGGCGTTGGCAACACCACCGGCAGATAACGGTGAAATGTTGGTCGTAGCACCATCAGAGCCGCGCTTTACTTGGTACAGTGAGCCACTGTAACTGCTGTACAGAGCACGAGTGGTGCTATGCGCGGCGACGCAAGGCGTGCCACCGGAAGCGTAGATGTCGCAGGGCCCAGCGGCGACTGTGCCAGCAAGGCCAAGAGCGACCGCATAGGCCTGTGCGAAGCTTGGTCGTGAAAACATGGCTGATCACTTCTAACCCGGGAACGATGGGCCGTGGCACGTCTCTGAGCAATCTATGTCCGGCATCGTGTTGCAATTATATATACTCGGGTCTAAAGTTATTCGGGCGGTTGGGTTGCGCTTGCGTAAATGGCCACCTCAGCCCGCTGAGCCATGTCGACGAGAACCAGCTTCATTTCCGTCATGGGGCGCTATCCATGCAACGAGAATGCCGTCCGAGGTGACCATTCGAGCAAGTGTTTCGGGCCTTGAAATCGAAACTTCTTGCCAGACATAGCTAGACTGTGGCCGTGCGATGGAATTCACGGCGGACAACCCCGTATCGCCGTCTTCGATCCCTGGGCTTGCCACAGCGCTGTGGGTCACGAAGCGGCCGTCCACCCCTCTGAAAGGCGCGCTTCCAGTGCGGGCGCCAGTGTGTAGCTGGCCGTGGTTGTAGGATGCAGGCTAGAATCCCAGATGTCAGTTTCGGATTGAATGGTTGGATGGACAATTTACGGGACATCAGGACGAAAATGGCAGGTCAGTATCCACTAAGCTCGGTAGTGGTGTAATGCAAACGGCAATACTACTTTCGTAGTAGTATTGCTGTACGGGTGCATGACGTTGGAGGTTGTCTGGGCCATGGAAGGGGACGCATAGGGAATAGCATACCCGACTGTTATCTCCCATTGGCGCGCCAAAGTAGTCAGGGTAGCGTCGACTTACTAGTATAGTAGGTCCTCACCTTTCTAGCTGTATATGGATCCCCGCGATGTTCGTCGATGCAGTTCACGATCAAGGTAAAGAGACGTTTGAGGACTGCGAAATCTTGCCTAGCGTCAGATCCTTTGATGATTCTAGATCCTCGTTTGGGATTGGCGGTGATCGCCTTATGGGGCTCAAAGCTTAGTCCAAGGAAAATCGTCTTGGCGAATAGTCTTGTTGAGGATGTTTACTTACAGAACGCACTGACAGCATCATCATTTCTCGGCGTTGGTTTACTGCCCCTGTCAGCTCATCCGCCATTCCGGCCTGGAATTCCCCGTGAAAGAAGAACCCCTGGCTTTAATCGTGATACCAGAAATGGCATCCCTGAAAATGACACTCGTGACCCGATTACCAGGTTCATTTTTGCGTACTAATCATAGTCCGAGCTATGACAGGCCGTCGTTTGTCAGTCTGCAGCCCGTTCATCTTCACCATTTTAAGTTAATTCTGATACCCTATCACGTGGCCTACGTCAGTCAGTAAGTACTGCGGTTACACCGACGCGAGGGCCTTCTTTTCGCGGGGAAACCTGGTAAAGGCAGCTACCGAGGCAGAAATGCACTATAAAGAGGATCATTGGCGGGGCGCGAGTTACTAACCTGAGATGGATAGGCGCTGGAGCCAAGAAAAACGTTTATTCAGACCTAATCCCATGCCATCCTCGGTTCTATCATTTTGACTTCTTGATGCTTGGTGGTCTCCTTCGTTCAAATCTGGAGTTTATCGGTGTCAGGGGATTCTCCCTTGATATTAGAATTATGGCAACTTTGCTGGCTCAGTTTTCTCACTACAAGATGTGTCATTGCACGATCCCACTTTGCCAGGGTTGTGGATAATGTTGTCCGATGCGATACTGATGCTGTTGCTACCAGCACAAATTCAATTGACAATCGAAGCATGAACGGGTCCTGGAGAGCCGGAAAATATCAGTCGATGGGCGACAACAATGAACAATGCAGATAGCCAGGCGCTAGTATGATCCGACAAGCCGTTCTTTCACTCGTCTCGATATTGAATCTCGAGCCACTGTTTATTGCAATTAGATAACGCTCCTACGGACAATTTCTAATCTTGTATTACTGACTTTATCGTGTACCTCGTCGATTGTGCACCAAGAAAGGCTTGAGTGCAGTTTGTTCGCGTTGGCGCTCCAATGAGCCGTCGGCAAGCTTCTGGGATCGGGAATTGCGGATCTGTGCGACACCTCGCGCGAATTGTCATTTAGAGATGCTACTTTTAGGATGCATGTTCATCAGCTCTGCTCTGAGTTGGTGAAGTGTCCAGATTGTATTTAAGAATCAGTCTTCTGCCGGCGAGATTGATAAAAGCAGGACGCCGAGCGAATTCCGTCACCAAATTATAGACGTACTCTGTGAATCTGAAGCTTTGTTGCTTCAATCGGAACCGAAATGCGAGTGAGCATGATGGCATTATAGCATCCGCTCATCCCAAATCCCATGGCATAATCTATAATAGGACGCTGTTCGATGCCACATTTGAAACACGTAACCCGATGAAGACCATAAGTTCAAGAGGCCCGCTACCTTCCTTATGAGCAAGTCGACACTATCGAGCAGGACCTGGTTACTCTAAGTTCTTAACGTATAAGCCCGATGCTCAGATCCCAACATCTTATCCAGCCTAGAGACGCTGGTTGCTCGGCTTGCGGAGCTTACGAGTCCTCGGCGAGCTAAGGTATGTGAAACAATTCCAGCTAACCGAGTACTTTCTAGTTTGCCGAGGCAGCCTCAAAACGAGGGCCCTGGATTTGAGATCGCTGCGTAATGACATTACCTAACCAATTCATCATGCATACATCGTAACACAAGTTTTTACATAGCGCACTTGAGGTGCTCAACAATTCACACTTATTCCCATGTTGTTTACGCGGAGCACTCAAGATATTACTTTGATATTGTGAAAAGAAGTCAATTCTCATGATGTATGAGTCGAGTGAGCAATGTGAGTCTGACAGGAAGCAATGTATCTAGCGAAAATAGCAGCACATATCTAACCGTCAGTATCCCCTAGCGAAGTCGTGTGGTGCTACAAACCACTCGCGCCGTCTGATACCAAAGTTCGCAAAGCATCGCATTTCTCATCAATCATTTCAGAGGGTGACCAAGTATCCGTAAACTTCTCGGAGGCTCCCTCATTCAGGTATAGTAATCGATGCGTTCCTTAACATAGGACCGCTGCCTTCGCAAGCATGATCCTTTCGTCATAGTTTTCTCCCTTCGAGTTTCCATACTTGAAGAACATTGGGGAAATGATCGAATGAACATTTGAGCCGTCTTTGCCACCGACGTTGTCCATGGTCTTGGGATCAAACAGACGCTTGCGACGTCGATCCATGGTCCTGATATAATAGTGACAGCGCGACTGGGTGAAGATGGTAGCGAGATCAACGGCTTTGTCAATGATATTGTCTAATTGTCGAGAGACTTCTTGGGCATTTTCGGGTGATGTGAAAGGCTGCAGTTGCGCCCTCAGTTCAGCTTTCAGGTTGTCGCAAACTTCCAGGTCGACATCTGTAGCAGCCTTTATGATCTCCCCTGTTTGGGCTCGGAAGGCGTGGAAATCGCTGGTGGACACCCTGTTTCTATCTGGGCCTGCGAAGTATTAGTGTCTAATATTCGCTCAAAATGTGTCAAATCTCACAGCTGTTGATGATTGCGAAAAGTTTTTCGGTCGAATCGAAAACTTTCTGCCCCCATACAATGGTTGGGATGGTCAAGATCTTGACGGTGATGAAATCCCAAATCAGAATCTGGCACAAATAGCTGTGTTCATTCTCGGTGATAGACCCATAAGACATCGGCATTAACTGACGGTATCGTTTCAGGTCTTTCTCAGTGATAGCGCTGATGCTGGAAGTTGCTAGGCCGTAAAGAAACGTTGTGCTGAGATTTTTGGTAACGAACTGAAGCTGCTTCCACTTCGAGGTCATTGTATCATCGTCAACGGTAAGAGACTTCTTAGATGATTTTATTTCCTCTAGCTCCTGGATGGCGTCTTGCCAATGGGACATGACCGAGTCATGCTCATTTGTCTTCTTGTTTAATTTTTCCTCTAGTGATTCAATCTTGTTCTGGGCTTCTTCGGCACGTTCTGCAAAGCTGTGAAAAACGACTCTGTGTATCCGAGGATCGAAATCACGGAGCTCATAGTGTTGATGTGATAATCTATAGTATCTCGCCTCAGCTACTTCTAATGCTCTCTTGAGGGTTTGGATATCGCCTTCTGCCTGGTCTATCTCGCCTTCCATGAAGTGAGCGCACTGGTTCCGCGTCGTCGCCTCATCGTCAACTCGCTGTGACAATGCTTGGGAGGGAGCGTAAAAATTGGAATCATTGAGAATACGATTTGGTATGGCACGACGACCGGTGTATGGCCTGTTATCATCTTCAGGTGTCCAGGAGGAAGCCATGTCTGGATGAGTGCAACGCGTATATGTCTGATGCTCGAAGTTCAGATTGTCTCAGCGAGTTCGCAGTGCTTGTATTCAGTGCAGAAGCTCGGGTAGGAAAACGAAAGTGAATACCTACTAAGATGTAAGTAGAGGGCGCCTTGGTTTAAGTAGATGATGGGGAGTTGATTAGAGAGATGGTGGGAAGGTTATGAGGTAGATGATGGAAAATTATAAAGGAGACTAGAATAACGATCCCTAAAGGCTTGCTGTGCTATGAACTTGTGAGTTGCTCGGATTGTTAAGAGAAAGAGAACTGAAGGCCACTTTAAAGAAGTTGTAGACATACAAGACCTATGCTGAGGTACCATATGTTGAGATCAGCTGGGTGCGCGGGAACTCGCTGGTTTGGTGCAGTCGACCGCTAATCAATTTATGAATCTACCACAAGAATAAAAATCATAAGAACTCAGAGACTTAAGACTAACTAAGCTCTATCTAGGTACCTGCCACATAACGGTTAATTCATATTAAGTTGATTATGATATATCTGGGTCCCATTTTCTTACTTCACTTGGCGCCATTGCTGAGCTTGAGGACTTACCAAGGCAGGCACCTGCTGTAAAGGGAAGGCACGAGCACATACAGCGAGTAAAAAAGGTACGTACCTAGACTAACATCTCAGGTGCTTTTTCTTACAATGCCAACTGATTATATCTATTACTCTCTCCCATACTCTTAATTCCTCATATCGACGCTCTCATTCTCTGGAAACCCCTCTTACCATTGCTTACAGAGTCCTTCCCACTCACGCATCAGCTTGAGTTTTGAATCCTAATCTTCAAATCGACTTGACAGGTCTTCAATCTACTGCTGGTCTTCTCAATCAAGCTTGACTTCAATACAAGTGATACACACCTTGGACCTACTTCGTTTACCTCCAGCAACATAACGCATCTTTTAACCCTTCATCGTATTCCTCACGCTACAGCAATCGTGGGTCTCCTATCACTTCTAGGACTACTTAAGTTACCCAGAAAAGTTTCAACCATTAACCATCCCTACCTTATCACTACACAAGTCAATGCTACGATGGCTTCCGCACGAGGCAAGAGCACATTGGTGATTGGCATTGACTTTGGCACAACGTGAGTCATATTGCAACCTATCATTGATCCTAACTTTGTCTCCGACATTTCTCGTTTGCTATTGTCCAGGTGATTCAATGCGCGATGGCTAATAATATGGCAGCTACACTGGCGTATCATGGCTCTTTTTCAAAGAGAATGCACCGGCTAGAGAGCCAGAGGTGGTAACCCACTGGCTTTCCGCTCTTTCCAAGAACAACGACCGCAACAAGGTTCCGTCTAGAATTCATTACGACGAGGAGACAGGAGAAATCAAGTGGGGTTACAATATCCCAACTGATATACAGCCAATCCAATGGTTCAAGCTACTATTGCTTGATGAGAAGGATCTACCTGCCAATCTACAAGACTCTTCTCATATCCAGGCAGCTCGGAATATGATGGAGAAGCTAGGGAAAACGGCCGTTGAGCTAGTCGGTGACTATTTGAAAGTTCTCTGGGAACATGTCATCTCTGAAATTCAAGACGAGAAAGGCACGAGTCTGATTAGAGGAACACGGTACCACGTCGTCCTCTCTGTCCCCGCTATCTGGAAAGACTACGCTCGAGATCGAATGAGTCAGGCCGCAGAGCGCGCCGGTATACTTGAAGATCGGGCGGCCGGTAAGACGACTCTTGGCTTCATTTCGGAACCAGAGGCTGCAGCTCTTGCGACTCTTCCGGAACTCGATAATCGTGATGACTTGGCTGTTGGCGACTCATTCGTGGTCATGGACGCAGGTGGTGGAACAGTGTAAGTCGACCATGCGCAGTAACAGTTAAACGAGTATTCATACTGAAGCCATATTTCAATCTGCAGCGACATCATCAGTTACAAGGTGGAAAAATTGGAGCCCATGGTAGTGTCTGAATGTGTCGAGGGTGATGGTAGGTTGCAATACGTCATAAATTTTTTTACAAACTGACAAACAACTCTTATTAGGTGCTCTATGCGGGGCGACGTTTGTGGATAGTG
Source organism: Xylaria cubensis (assembly GCA_022385715.1). Lineage (NCBI taxonomy): Eukaryota > Fungi > Ascomycota > Sordariomycetes > Xylariales > Xylariaceae > Xylaria > Xylaria cubensis. The sequence goes on along the minus strand of MU279057.1, from coordinate 257,766 downwards.
CTTTCGAAGCTCTAATGGAACAGAGAGTTGGCCGCAAGTCTTGGAAATGTATGGAAGTTTCGGCAATTAAGAAGATGATGAATAACGAGGTAAGCTTTCCATGCGTTTACTGTTGCATTGTCACGAATGGTATTTCTAATCATTAAACAGTGGGAGCATGGCATCAAAAAGGATTTCGACGGCAGTCAAGAAAAGTACTGCATCGACCTACCGAAGAGAAACAAGCGTGGACAGGTCATTGTGGAAGCGTGAGTTCTTTACCATTACTATTATATCTCTTTAAATCAGGTTATTAACGATATATATTTCATAGAGCTGAGATCCAAAAGGTCTTTGAAAAGGTTCTATCACAGACGTACGACATGCTACAGCAACAGCTTGATGGTATCGAATCCCGCTCACAAAAGCCCCCTAAGGTAAGTCAACAGTTCTTTCCGATCACCACTTCATCTTCGCCTTCAATCAATTTGCTGCCCCTTTCCTTAGTGCCAGCTAATTTTTAGTTTGTGATACTTGTGGGGGGTTTTGGGAGGTGCCCCTTTCTGTTCAGGTCTCTGAAAAAGAAGTTTAAAGATAAGACGGATATTCTTCAGGCTCGGGGGGAAAAGCCGTAAGTCTACATACATTATTATTTTCTTAGATGCTGACATGTTAGGCACTAGCTGGTCAGCGATTTGCCGTGGCGCAACCCTTTCAGGCGCTATGGGGCACGGATTAACTGAACAAGTCGTAAAGGTCCATACGCGCGTTGCTCGTTTAAGTTATGGATGGACATTCTCCTCCGTATTCAATCCAAGTATTCATGATACACGCGACAAGTATTTCTGCGACATATCTGGAGAGTGGAGAGCAAGTTGTCAGATGGAATGGATAATTAAAAGAGTATGTCGAATCTCCTATCGCAGCTGAGCTGTGGCTAAAGCTTAAATTTTAGGGACAAGATGTTTCAGCAGTGGAGCCTCAAAGCCATCTCTACTATCGATCTCACCATATCTTCGAGAGAGGAATAAAATCTTGCTCCGTTTCCATCTACACAAGTACAGATTCCCATCCTTCTCCTCGCTTGGACGCTACCGTACATCATCATTCGACTATTACATATACATCTCCCAAACCAGTCCAAGAAATGGCTCTCATGTCGGGAAATGGAAGGTCCTACTATGAATGGAGCATGAACTATGAGATGCAGATATCTGGCGCCGCTCTGGCCATCAGCATCACTTCGGAGGGTGTTGAAATCGGCTCAAAGACAGTTAGTATGGAAACAGACTAGAACGTACGGAAGACATAGAGCTTCTCATTAAGCTCATCGCACGTGATTTAAGGATGATTATGTATTCCTCATCAAGTCTCGGCGGATGTATTAGGTATTTTCTAGATCGATGTATGTCTGGATCTCTACGCATAGTTGGCGAATTGCGTTGCCTTTCATTACTAGAAGCTTAGTATCACAACAAAATCATAGCATACATTTCGCGCATGAATTTCAAGGTTACAGTATCGCTTATACAGTCTTGAGATTTTCTAACCACCACACTACTATTAACGCTAACTGGGGAAGTCCTCCACGGACGATACTGTATCATGCACAAATACTGACTATGGCTGATTCTCTACTATATGGAGTATCTCACGATGTCTATATTGAAAGAGCTACGGCCCTGGAATTCTAATGTGGCGCATATATGAGGAGACTGAGATTTCAGCACAAAGCATGATCGATCAGATCCAGCATGATCGGTCAGATCCGCAACCCATATCGTCACCTCGCAACATATTCAAAGTATCGAATCTGTGGCAATTGGTCGTGATTGAATTTTATCTGCGCATTTAATGGACTTATAACTGGGTAAATACTTAGAAGGAGCATCGATAGCTGATGGCATGTTCGATATCACGGAGTCGCTTATAGCTTTGAAGACTCTTTATTAAACCTGTTAGTTTAGAGAGGTAAGACGGCTTGCATATCATCATTAATAATATTTAACATATAGGGAGAGATCTCGATTAAGAAGGCCATCAAGTGGAAAATGACTGACATTGAGAAGCACCATAAGGCCACCCAGTATCGACACATTCACTCGTCTCACAATTTGGATTCGGAAAAGCACGCTTGTAAATCTGCTAATCTCGCGAAATTAATAATAACTTTTACGAAATGTATCAGGGATACTATGTGTCTGGGTGACTTTGGTATAGTCATCCCGTCTAGCATGTATGTGGATTCCAAGGTGCAAACTCCCCGCCATTCACTACGCCCTAGAAAGATATCAAGATAGAAACGTAAGTCCTCCAAGCAACATTTAGAGTTGTCGCTGCGTCTCGTAGTAGTTTAACTCGGGTCCAATCCTTTTTCGGCCCTGTTGGTGATTGCATCACGACTCTCTAGGCTCAGAAATAAGATCCGCTCCCCCTTTGTAGATGCACTGATATCATTATCATGACAACAAAGCCTATTCTAGAGATCTTGCTGACATGAAGACTATACAGGTCATAAGAGGCGGTTTTAAGAGAGGCTACGAATAAGGTACTATTCTGGTCTATAATCATGAAGTGATGACTAGAGGATTGAAGGCAGGTTATACTTCATATTAGTGGTACCGAGCTGCTTCGAATTGAGGCTGCACTATTCACCTTCTTTCTATCGAACGGCGGTTACCGGTAGAAGCTCCGCTGTGCAGGTAATCAAATAAATGAGCCGTAGGTAGGTTTCGTCGGAATGGAGGGAATGGTGCTGTCTGAAGCACCCGCTAGATTCGACGCGGCATAGAACAGCCCATCCTTGCATGTAACCAATTTCTCCTGACCATCAACTTCCACAGACCCTTGGAGACAGGCCTACACCGATCCTGCAGTCAATTGATACCAATGAGTCTTCGGTCGCTAGCGATCTGAATGTCTTCTTCGCCTCCGCTGTCCAATGTCTACAGGGCCGAGGCACAAGACTCGAGGTACCGAAAACATTGTTTCGGAGTAAAGATTATTGGTCAGCACTGATTCTCTGTCATGCATGTCTTTTACCTCAAGATCCAGATATAAGGTCAATCTGTCAAAGCTGGGGATTTAGCCAGTTCATTATTGACTAGCGAAGAAGACTGACTCTATCTCACGTCCAGCACTACTAATTCCGATGCATTGGTTTCGTCGCTGCTTCGGAACTTGCGGTGAATTCTAGTTGCTGTGTTGTTGAGGTCCGCCTTGAGATATTCAACTACTATGTATAATGCTTGTGAGAGATGGAACTGGTATGGTGGATTTATATGGCGTTCATGACATTCGTACCTGATTCGTATCTATCTATCTCAAGTTCAATTAAATTAGGTATATTTTAGGAATTGATAAAACACAAACTTGTGACGATTGTGAATTACTAGCACATAAGTGGAAGTTGCACTTAACATAAGTGGTGTGAAACTAGAGGAATTCATATCATTTACAATTTATTTAGGGGCGTCCCAATATCCGTTTTTTTTTTCTTTGTCTAGATCTCTGTTTTCTAGGAAATGTACTATAATGAAGAGTGCTACCTGAAGTTGATATTCTTACCGGTTGGCCAGTTGCTGGGCGTTATGAGTCCTGCATTACACTGACGATGTTGTAGTAAGAGATTAAAATAAACATTGGCTCATACCTTTATCATTGGCAGAAATAGCTGAGCTCTGTCGAAACTTACGGCCACTTCATCGCTTGTGCCAGCAAAAGGCGCTTTGGGCCCTGCCTGCTTAAAACGGGTGTCATCTCAACAACCCGCGCAGCATTCTCTAACTGATCCTGAGCCTCTGTCATTCGCTCACACCTGGCTCTGAGCCGGCTCATAGAGGCCAATATATCAAATGTTTGATCATTATCCTGTTCCCAGGATTGCTCGTCTATATCAGATGTTCGAGACGCAAGAGTCTTTACAGCCTCATAAGTCGCCTCGAGACTTACTGAGCATCTATGGAGCGTCGCCCATGTTGGCATTTCCGAATGCGGACAAACTATTGCGTAGCGAATACAGAAGGCCTCTAACCGTATTGAAAGAAGCAGTAGATCGAAATCAATTACTCGGATCTCATCTGTGGCTGCCCTATGGCTCATGAATTGTATACCGTATTTACCTCTGGTTGGGTAATTGATCTCGGAACTGGGTTCATACCAAGGTTTCTCGTTGCCCACCGGCTGGTCTCTGTTAGTCTTTTCGCTCAAAAGAGCTCGCCTGTTGAGGGTTTTGCAAATACTCTGGTATGCCTCTTGGATCCGAATGAAATTTTCGTGGGCGTCTACAGTCTGGCCCACTTTGTCAGGATGAGAGGATAAACAGAGCGCATGCCATGCGCGCTTTACGGTTTTCATATCGTCGTCTTGGCTAACACCAAGGATTTCGTACGGGGTTCGGCGGGTCATTGTAAGAGTAGTTGATTGAAAGTCTTTAAATTAGATGAATAATACAAAGAACAGCTTCTTACTTGGAGAAACCTTTCATATATATAAGAGGATCGGAGGGTTAACAATGACAAACAGCGCTTAAGAACATCAAGACAAGTGTTTTATCGTAAAACAATGAACAAACAAGCTGTTACGTAGCAGGGTTTTAGTAGAGAAAAGAACAGGAAGTTTGATCTGCTAATAACTCGACAGTAGTCGTACAAGCTAGAATCCTAGCTTGAGACAGTAAATGAATGGGGACAATAACAAAGCACCTTGTTTCCCTTCACAGCAGTTAAAGGAGTCCCGGATCTATTATGTGAAGTTATATGTACCATAGAAATTAATCAATCTCCAGTCTTATATCGTTTCTTGTAATGTTGAAATGAATCCTGGCTTCTCGAGTTTCAGTTTACAGCGCATCTTTACCTACATGCTTGTAAGTGGCAGCAGAATGAACTACACTTAATGAACTTATAACCTGCCACTGCTCTCTGCTCATCGCGGATTAGCATTTATGGCGATATCTCAAATTCTTATCCTAATTTAGCTCGAAAAAAATCAGGGGACATGCAGGCGCCAACAGGGCAGCTATCTCCTCGGAAGCTAAGCCAAGAGTCTTTGCGTGCTTTGTTCGTCGACTTGGCTCTTTAGAAATGATTGTGCTAATGCATAGCCAGATTCATGGCTGGCAAGGAACACAAGAGCCTATAAGAGAGTTAAGTTCACAATTTATTACTACTGACCATAACAATCTGAGATCTAGGGTTCAGTGCCAAAGGCATGAGGAATTATGATGGGAATGGCGGGGTACTGAATGCCTTCACTCAAGGGCCATGACCCCGCACCACGTTGATGAGGGGTGAATTGTTTCCCCGCGTCTGCTTGGTACCAAACTCGGATTGCCTAAAAAGGTAGGTGGAGCGTGTGGCTATTACCTATTTAAGTCTAGTCTTGTCCCATCCACATGAAAAATAGTATTCTAGATCTCCATGATCTTATCCAGGTAAGAGCTCACTACAATAAGCCGACTGTTCCGGAACGACAAGCATGAGCAGGTTCTTTACTCGAATGGATCTCTCGCGACGGCTTCTTCTACTTCTTGATACGCATCGTATCCGTACAGCCAAGGTTGGACATGGGGACAAGTCCACCTACTAGGGAAGGGTCCCTTCAACTCTTTGCCAAGCAGAGAGAGAAAGAGTGCATCTCGAGCCTCTTGTTCGGGACCATTCTGCATATGAAATGCATCTCTCTACGTTGGCATCGCGTTAGACAACCCAAGATTTCCCCGACACTCTTGGATTGGTAGAACATACTTGTTTGAAAGCCTCTTTCACAATTGCGTCCCCACGAGCCTTGCGCAAATCTTGGTACATGCCAAGGGCTTTCGGTAATTGATCGCGAGTTTGAATCGAGCCAAGGAGCAGACCCAACACCGCTCCATCTTCAATGGCAGAGTTGGCCCCTTGAGCTAGATAAGGGAGCATAGGGTGGCACGAATCTCCCCTTCTATTGTTAACATTATCATGTTCGAATCATAACAGGTACCGGGACTTACACGAATACGCAGTTGGACTGGACATTGACCCATGAAGGAAGTTCTCGCCCTAGAAAGTTGATAAGCCCTCGAAGAACCGAGGCCACAACAAGACGTGTCGAACTTACGATGCATCAACTTCCACTTATGAACCGACTTCACCAGCTTCAAGAATCGATTCAGTATAGGGTCCCACTCCTCGAATAATGCTCTCATTTCTGCGACGGAACCCGGCTGTCGCCTCACATCTTCGGGTAGATCATCGGGGACGAGCAGAACAATATTGTACATTGCACCACCGCGGACAGAGTAGGCCACGACATGAGATTTGGGACCAATCCAAAAATTACATGATGGTTTCCGTACCATTTCTCGTAACTCGGGGTCTTCAATCTCATCGGCCGTCAATACGATCCGATACGCAAGATCACCAGTAGGTCGAGGAAAGTCCTTGATATCCAGGGTAAGGTTTCGACATGTCGACCAAATACCATCAGCAGCAACTATCAAGTCGGCTTTTGCCTTGATGCCAGCCTCCGTCTCTATTGAAGGGATGGCAAAGTCAATGCTGGTTATTCGCTGGCCTAGGTATATCTTGACACCTAGTTGTTTCGCTCTATCGGCGAGAGCCAAGTGTAAATCCACTCGATGTACGTCCATGTACGGCGACCCATACCGCGCACGAATCTTCTTATCAAAATCTTCTTCCAACGCCAACAGCTTCCCGTCGGAATAGCGACGGACTGCAAGATATGTGGGCTCAGCAATGGTCTTCCACAGACTATCGGGCAACCCCCATCTACGTAATAAGCGCGAGGCATTCGGAGTTATCTGCAACCCCGCACCAACCTTGAAAGTATTATATCAGTAAGCAGGTCGAAGTTGAAGTTCGTGGGCTTGTGGAATTGCGTCAGACGAGAATACCTCTTGTAACTCCTTTGCGGATTCGTATACAGTCACATTATGGCCAGACAAGGCGCTCGAGATGGCCGTCGCTAAGCCGCTGAGACCAGCACCAACAACGATGATATCGAGAGTTACGGGAGATTTAACGTGAGACTAAGCATTCGTCAATTATCAACTCCACACAGATCGTAGGGCGCTAGGTGAGTTACCATCTTCAAATGATTCAGGGTCAAACTGGTAGCACAAATGGTCGCATTCGCTTCTGGAGTGCGTCGATTATACTACGGATGCTACGGATATAAATAAACTCTAGCGGAAAGCTTCCCCCACCTGATATAGCCGATATAAGTTACCGCGGATTTTCAGGGATCGTGGGGCTACGTGTAAGAATCGGACTTCCGTTAAACCCACCGGTTAATGGCAGAAACTGATCGAGATGGAGGTTTGGTAGTTCATGTTAGATAATAGTACCACGCCGATTGACGCGCATCTAGCTAAAGCTGACTAACACAGCTAAGCTTTGGTAGTATTGGCCACCTGTCAAATACCTACTGCAACACAATGCATCTGGACGCTATGCATATAAATGACGCTTCATGGTAGATGCTATATCACAGGCCTTAATACTTCTGGAATTACCGGTCTTTCTCGGTGAAATGCCGGGGACTCATATGATCTTATTGGTAAATCTGATCTATATACAGTCTCACATGTGTACATCTAGCTGGGCACCTGGGATCGTGAGCCATTTTCGGGGGTTGATCCAAGTCCGCATCGCAATCTCACCTATCTCAAGCAGGTTCAACTTCTTGCGACATGCCGGCTTCTTCTTAAAGGATCTTTTAAAAGCGACTCAGCGGCAACGGGACCTCTTGACATAGAATGGCTGAGCTCCCGCTGAACAGTGTGTTAGAGGATCCGGTTTTTTTAATAGGTTCCTCGAAAGCGTTTCGCTCAATGTCAGTCAAGAAGGGTTCTTATGATTTGCATCACATCTCTAGAATTGATGGAGGTAGGAATAATCCGTAATAACAGCAGATTTTACAGCAATAAGGGCTCAAACATGGTGTAGAAGAATGACTGAGTGACGGGAGCTACAAGAAGTCCTGCCTGTGAATCAACAAAATCAACCCGAGAAGGTTTGCGTCATCAGAAAATATAAATAAGCTCATGTTGATAGTCTGTATGAAGGATATAATTTGTTACTCGCGTTTTTATCTTCATATACTGCACCATTCTTATTGTTGGTAAGCTGAATCAATTTGGGGGCGGCGCAGCGTCCTCGAGGTCATATGCGCCAAGCAGTTAGGCAACAAACATCCCACGATAGGTCCAATGCTCTAATCATTTATCTTTTTCACACCATGCTTCCATTCTACCCTTTGTTCGCGACTCTCGAAGTTTTAAGTTTATTTTGTGCACTTTTTACTGCTTATTTTTTGGCACCTACCTGACGTTCCATAAGTGCAAACCCCACGTATCTGAACATCTGCGCTGCTGGATCAGCACAGCTGGTTTGAACAACATAACATTTTTTGAGATAATACTGCCAGATCTATTGACCTTTTCCCCAAAGACACCACCCGCCTTAAAATGTCGACAGAACAAATTGATGCTGAATCTTTACCATCGAGCCAGCCTCAGACTGCTGTCCCCGAGTCTAGATCAATTCAACGAAAAATCAATCCTCCTAGAGCCGCTTGTTGTCTTGTGACTACAGCGCTCTTATCCTTCGTAACATGCGGAGTGCTTATATTGTTGCTGCTATTTGTGCCGTTGAAACAACAACATCTGCCAATCACTCATGATTTCGGTATCGGGTTTGACCTAAGCCCCTCATATGCGTACGTTCCCTTCTATTGTACTCAGCCGTGCAGCATCTGACAAGATTTCAGGACCGTCGCCGTCTCCTACCCCAACGGCTCTATCCAGCCGATTACTAGAGTTGAAGGTGACGAAAGGTATCGAGAGATGATGCTCCGATTATCTCTCCGTTCTTCCCAACATCTACAGTATGCACTGTCTGCCCCCTCCCCCCCCTCTTATAATTACTTGTCTAATCACGAAGTAAGTCAACCTTATCACAACGTTGCAGAAGAACTCGGCGACATGTTTCCCCGTATATGGAAGGACACCCTAAAGAAACTCTGGCTTCCACCTTCTAGAGACGTATACACACTCAGCAGAATGATCCGCGCCCTGCGAGAACAAGCTTCGAACTTCGTCGGCGAGCCTGTCTCAGCAGCAGCCATATCCATTCCCCATCTTGCCGCCCTGTACAAAGAAGACCTTCGTGATGCTTTTGAGTACCTATCCTTAGTTTACTTACAATTCGACCCCTCGTGGTATTACTACCGATCACCCTTACGCACATCCCTCGCAACTTATGCAGGCAACAACCTAGGCCTTTGTCGAGATTATAGGGACGATGCGGAGTGTAGGGAGGAAGAGAAGTACATGGAGCGTCGCTGTGCGTTAGCTGTCGGGTACACGCATACCAGTTTAACAACGAGCTTAGCAGAAATTGTAGGTTCCGGTCCTTTGCAAGAAGTACCGGCATTAGAGAATCTACGCTTGGGATATGATGCGAGACATGAAGAGTCCTACTGGAAAATGGTACGAGACATGCTGCGATCTCCTGTGGTAGATAGTTGGGTTGAAAGGAATATCTCCATGGTCTTGTTGTCTGGGGATGCGGCTGAGAAACCAAGATTCAGGGAGGTTTTTGAGGAAGCGGTAATTGATGTTCTTGGTGGGCAGGTCGAGATTTTTGATCAACAACCTGAATTCAGTGCGGCAAAAGGGGCGGCAGAGCTGGCTAAAAGGGCCATATTTAGACACAAAAAAGACTCAGACACAGTGTCTGAGTTGTAGGCTTATTGGTTTCCTTCTGATTCTGATCTCAGAAAAGAAAATGCATTGAGACTGGACTAAGATGGGTTGCCGTGTTGCTGCAGTATCATGAGAGTTTAAAGATACGTCGCATATATGATAGGAGCGTCAAAATCTGGAAATTATAACATGGGCTACGAGTTTAGATTCTCAAGTTGCAATAATCTATTAGGGCGTTGAAGAGGCTACACAAGCCTAGTCCTCATTCTTGACCCTGGCGGGGATCTAGGTTCGTAGATGCGAAAGCTTCGATTTTGCTCTTTGCTATCGTTCGCTTAATTTTGACTGTCTCGCTCTGTCTTGCTCGGTATCATCTGTTCTTATGATTAGGCAAACACGGATAGCTGAGTATGTAGTCTGCCTCTCATATAATTATCTACTTGATATCGAAGGCTTCGACCTGCAATGCAGCCCCCAGTGTTCAAGGTCAGCTCGTGTGACAGAGATGAAGATTAACCAATACAAACAAAGTAAAGTCATGAGCAGAGCTCCCGCCAACATGTGACACCCGTTAGCCAACATCTCACTTTTTGACAACAATCATACACTTCCGACAAGCGCTCATCGAACATCCCGGGCACCGATACACGTAGGAGTCCATGACACGACCACAAGCCTGGCATGCTCTCTCGCCAAGCTGCTTGTTCCACGGCACGCGATGCCAGCAAGTAGAACCAGGTAGGTTACGGAAGATGTTCTGACGCGTTTTGCCCTTCGCCTTTCCCTTTCCCTTTCCTTTGCCCTTGCCCTTCATCATGTTCCGGGCTCGCTCTTCCATGTTCTTCCGTGCACGGAGATCCTCCTCTTCAGCGCGGCGTTGGGATTCGGTATTCTCGCGGGCACGACGCTCATTGACCGCTTTCTGTGCTGCACGCATGGCATCTCGCTTGTCCATGGTCTCGGCTTGCTGGGCTTCGCGGTGCCATTGTTCTGAAGCTTGTTTGCGGTCGTTGGCTCGCTGGTCACGGGCTGAGTGAGGCTTGTAGCCTGTGTTGGAGGATTGGGGTCTTTGATTTCGGCTAAAAATCCATATGAACCAGACATTAGGATCGTAGCTCTTGGTTCTGGCATGATTCACTTCTGCGGTGTTTGCTTCGTTGCGGGCGTCATCGTAGATTCGGCGCTTCTCTGGGTCTCTGAGTGTTTCATATGCTTCACTGATCTAAATAGTATGATTGAATTTAGCTGCCACAGCCATCAAAATGAACTATAGTACGAACTTCTTGAAACCTAGCTGTCGCGTTTGGATCCTCGCGAACCTTATCGGGGTGCGTCAGGAGGGAAAGGTGTTTGTAGCTCTGTCTGATCTCAAACTCGTTGACGGTGTCCGGGTTCGAGATATTGAGAATCTCATAGTAGTCTTTCGCCGCTGCATCATGAAGATGAGCCATTTTGTCAGGGAATGGAGCAACTTAGAGCCAGAAAGATGGCTCAGAAACACAAAGTATTTGGAAAAGTGCGACTAGATATCGCCCAGAGCTTGTTCTCCCGTTTGTCGCTTTTCCGCTGAAGGGTACCTGCATGTTACCGCTAAAGATCTATCATGCAGTATATGCAGACGAAATTTCCCTGCAATCAATGATGTGTCAATTTTTGTTTCATTCATTGTTTCCTGGGAAACACGTCGCATTATCATAGCCAAACTTGAAACCTAAATGACCTTGATTCTAAATCCATTATCCTGAAACCTGAGATAAGTTATTCCCTTTGTTATACAGTGGACTTCAATGGTTTTCGATCTATTTTTTATGAAAGATTAATTTCATATTCAATTTATACAGAAACTAACCTTCACCACCTTCGGCAGACGGCTCGCGACATGAAGAAACTGTTATCCCCCGTCTCCCTATGGGAACCACTCCGACCCTCATGGACAATCGCGATACGCCACCTTACATGATCTTTTATTGAACTCATCCGATATGTTCGCTGAGTCACATTTCGAGTGGCGGACACAGGCGATGTCATGCGGACCCAAGGGACTAAGACTGTATCCGAGACTCTTCGGGCCAGGCTTTAAAATCATTCATATATCTATATAAGCAAATGAATTTGCTGTCTCATTATCCGTGTCTGCCTGATCGAATGAGACATGCTGTACGAGAGCAAGCGGGAGCGGTGTATGAAAGCGAACCTTTCGCATGACCTCGGAGTAGTAGGGCTTGGAAGGGTATTCAGTATTGCAATCATCTTCTTGGGAGTCAAGGAGGCCTAGAGGCCCAAGTTCCTTTCTCGGGCGCGGTAAGTCTGGGTTTATACACACGAATGGCTTCGCTTTTGCGAGCCCAGATCATCCCAGATAATTCAGGTCTGTATTACTATTATTATCATATTTGCTTAGCACACGATAATAGCATACAAGATATCCAAGAATAGGCACGGGGAGCTGAATATACGAAACGCCGCTCTGCAGATTGATACATGATATCGCCGACCGGACCCTGGTATACGGGTAGTTGCATTCCCCTACCTGGGGCTGGTACGCGTGACACTTAATCCCAGCATATTACGCACATACATGCAGATAAGATCAAATGAATACGAATCAGTCTTAAAGTGCTAATATTCGTTATTGTTTAATTCAATAGCATTCAGTGACTGATTGCAGTGATGAAATGGGGAATTTTTGCATTCGTTCCGCCTTCTCCAACAGATCTAGAGTAGTAAAACTTAATTTTGACCAATTCTGATAAGGGTCATGAGGGTGTTGTGGGTTGGGCTTAATTAGCGCATTGATTGCATGAGTTCCATGTACATATGCAAACATCGTGAATGCACTACCTTTCCGAGCCCCTATATCGCAATTAATTGACGACTACCGCTACCAACTTGGCGATGGTTGGGTTCGAGTAGACAACCTCGCTACGAATAAGATCCACTGGCTGCTTAGATTTGACAATGAATGCATTGATCGCGTTGAGGAGGGAAGGAACCTGTAAACTATCGAGTCCGAACTTGAAGAGATCAGTATCATCGTCGATATTGTCGACTTCGAGGTTTTCGGCGAGTGTGTCGTAAATTATTTGACGCAGTCTTTCATCAACTGGCTTCTTTGGATGGCCGTTCATTTTCATTGCAAGCCCATTTGTGTTTGTGAGTGTAGTGTGATCGCTCTTGGCGCTTCGATGATTGGTAGCATCATTGGCTAGATTGTTGGCAATGCCAGTGGAACGAAGCTGACCAGCAGCTGCTCGTATTGCGGATGTAAACATCTCGAGAGCTGCTGAAAGCTTCCTCTCGACGATGGCCTCGATGGCTTTCGCCATCTCATCAGTCAAGACCATTCCGTTACCTGCTTCTTTCGAATTGTGCTGAGACGTTTCAAAGGGGGCTGGTGATTGCACTAATGATGCTTTTGAAGGATCAAATTCTGCTTGGCGCTCGTAAAGAGACTTCCACTCTTCCTCGTACAGCTTGAAAACCGCATGCCGTTGCACTGTATCCTTGCTGGCGCGCGGTAGAGGCTTCGCAGGGTCCGTTAGCATCACGAAACCCTTCATGATTCTACCATGGGCCGGACAGTCGCGGTTAGCCTGGACGATACTCGGCCACACTTGATCGAAGAAATATTTCTCTTCCGCAGCATTTCTGGGGTATTCTCGGGGCTCGAGAAGAAGGGATGCTTGGAACTGGCCTTGACCTCCGATGACCGCCGACTTGACAAGTGGGTTCGCCTGTATGGTGCTCTCCATCGTGGAAGGATTTAGTTTCTCCGCGGTGGTGAAAGAGATGATGTCGTCTGCTCTTGTTCTGAAGCGCCATAAGTCGGGCTTGAAAGGATGCGGTTCGAACAAATCGCCCATGGCATGTTCATCCTTCTCCGGGAAGGTGGAGAAGACACCTTGGTGCAACTCGTGCTTCGCCTGTCTTACAATGGTCAAATTTCCTAGCCCGTCACGGTCATCTCGAAAGGTATGACCGAGACATGGGCTCAAGGAAATGTATTCCCAATCTTGAGGATCATCAAGCATCTGAATTGGAAGTAGTGCGGTCTCACAAGATCCCATTAGCGTCGTCAGTCTGATCCTTTGACTGAGAACATTTCCTATCTGTTCTGGGAGCATACCGCCGACATATGCAACACACTTCAAATTCTGAAGCATCCTCACACAATTGGTGTCGTTATTATAGCAGTCGACGACGAGAGAGGGCGCCATAATTGCGCTGTAACTATTAGAATATTGTAGAATCTGGCTGGCCAGATCTGCAGTGAGTGGCGACGGAGGCGGTAGTACACAAGTCACTCCGGCAAACAAGGCGAGTCCTACAGTCCAGTTGAGACTCGCCGCGTGAAACATTGGTAGAGCCAAGAATAGTCTCTTCCCTTGGACGTAGTTCACAAATGTTGGCTTGTGGCCAAGTGATGGAATCAGAAGCTGTGAATCCATGCCTCCATACGATCCGTATGTGATAGGCACAGGCTTGGGAATACCGGTGGATCCAGATGTATGAAGAATACAAAACGGTACATTCTTAACTTCTTCAAAAGCTTTTAGAAATGGAACAACATGAACGGGATGTTCGTCCAGGAAGTAGTCCAAATCCGGAACTGAAATATGTTCCATTGGCCAAGCTTCCAAAATACGGGAAACTATAGGAAGAGGTTCAGTTGGGAGAAGCAATGCAGAACAGCCAGCCCGTTCGACTAAGGATATGTGAGCCTCGAGGCTGTTTCGGTGGGACGTGAAGAAAGCCTTTTGTCTACGTCAGTAGAAGATCAAACGCTGGTTGTTATGGCCTACAGTGTGTCCCGCCTTTGGCGCGGCCAAGACGAGGATGATGTATCGTAGATCGATGGGCCCCAGATAACAAAAGACGCGAGGCTGTTCAGTCCCAAGGGTTTGTTTAAGCCAGTGAGCGCACCGATTGACCGCATTTGCAACTGTTTTGTAATTGATGTCTAAAAAGCCATCTTGCATATTTTCAGTCTTTGCAATCGAATAGAGCACGCGCCCTGGATCTTTAGCCGCAATCTCATCGAGAAGTACAGGCGGCAAGCGTTTTCCACATCCATCTGGCGGTGTTCGCCATTCGAGTTGTGAATTCTCAATTGTCGACGGCATTTTGATTTTCGGGTTTATGGAAGTGTAATAATTATCGACCAAGTTATTGGCACAGTGTTAAGAACGAAATCTGTTTCTGGTGTGATAAGGAAAGCTTAATGAAAACTTTACAGAATTGATACTGATATTTGGTGCCTGAAATATATCGTGAGAAATATGTTAGAGACAACCAGCTCTGAAGATTTTTCATTTGACTTCTGCCTTTTTGCATAAGAACTTATCTTGGACACTCGAGACGATCGCACGACCTTATTTTTCAACAAGGGATCATGCTGGTTCCCGCAATGTCACAGCAAACGGGCTAACACCTAGTCTGGCAGCTATCTTCCATTGATGCATCGGTTTGAAAACTATCCGGACAGGGAACTTACAGAGCTTTGAAAGTTGGTGACATCCGAGGGATTTTACTCTCGCAAGGTTGCAGTCTGCTAAAACACGTATTAATCAACTCTAGATGAAGACTACATCCTAGGGCAAGCGAACGAATTGGATCTTATCAGAGTGTCTTCCGGACTGATTTTTTATCCGAGCTGATTTTGTCTTATGGGAATGTGGCTGCTATTTACATGATGCGGGGCGAAGGGATACGAAGTTGCATACTTTCGTGGGCTAGATAGAGGCCGCAGCATCATCAAAGGCTAGAAGTAAGGCGTTTATGATGTATAAGACTTAGCGGAGATAATTACGAGAGTAGAATTTAGCGATGTCAGCCCACCTCATGGGGTAGCATTTACTCTTCAGCTATCGATTTATGCAGAATATGTGCGCTTATAATATTCATCTTTCATTCTAGGTATTGTCTGAGCCTGTTAGAACTTGCCCAATCAGGCCGCTTCATGAACCAGGAATCGTCCGTTGGTAGTCATTTGCCCAGCGCCACAGTTCACAGGCTTTGCCGATGTACATACCGTAATTGGTATGTGTACGCGTACTAAAAGAGAAGATGGTACGTAGGTGCCTAAAACTCGAATTGAGTACTATTAGGCCGTGTTGGATTGTCCTATATCAACGTTTTAATGTTGCAAGCCAGGTGACATAAAGGTAGCATGCAGCTCTAAATTTTCTATTCACCGTAATGAAACGTACCTATAGGTACAGTGGGTTCAGAAAAGTCACGCTCGCTCCGCTTATTTTACACCAAAACTCACGTAATAGATTTACGTAATTTACACAACTTTTATATTAAAACTAATTTATAAAAAATAGATCTAGGATAATTAAATATTAAATTTACTTGTAATATAGTTAAAGAATTAAAAGAAAATTGTTAACGTAGGTTTTTTAAAAGTTTAAAAAAAAAGTTTTTAAAAAATATTAAAAATATTTTTTAATATTAAATAACTTAATAAATAAAAACGTTAAAAATAATCTATAATATGTTTAATAAGGAAGTAAAATATAAAGATTTTAAATATATAAGTTTAAAATTTTTAGCTTAATTATTTTATAGTTTTTTAAAAACTAAAAAAATTAAAAGTTTTTAAAAAAAACTTTAAATATTTTTTTTAAAATATTAATAATTTTATTATATTTTTCAAACTTAATATTAATGTTTTTAAACTAATTAAAAACATAAAATCGATTTTTATTAAATTATTTACATATAAGTATTATATAATATTATAAAGTTAAAACATTATATAAAAAATTAACTTAAGTTATTTAAATTAAAAACTATATATAAAATAGTTTATAAAAATAAATTAAAAAATTAACTTAAGTATAAAAATGGTTAAAGAAGCGAAAAATATTTTTTGTTTATTTTTTACTGCTGAAGTGGGGCGTGCATCGCGTTTTGTTTACATAAGTAATTAAAATAATTTTGGAGCGAGCGGGACTTTTTTTGACCCACTGTATGTTTGCTTACTTTTGACCAACCGTATGATCCTGCTTATCGATTTTAACAGCCCCTTTATCACCATGCTTGGGTACCACGCCTCATGCAAAGGACTTTCTCCACAGGCAAGTGCCGTTTCCCCGACTATTATAATACCCTAAGAGAATATGTTTTATGTGAGGCTCTTTATTGGGAAAGTAGGTAGTGGGGATCCGAACAGGCGGCAGAACCCGTACCGTTAGTCTCTGTCGTACACTCACTAACATTAAGGCACCAAGCACCTACTCAGGTCACCCTTTTTCAATCCTCATAGATCCCTAAGGCTCTTCGATCATTTCTTCGTCACCGAAAACAGTATCAAATATTATTACTCGTAAATCTGTGCTCTTCCCCAATTCAGTTATCCATCTGACCTAACATGCCTACCGTGACTCTCCCTTCCAAGCCAGGCGCCCCTCTCGTGTACGAGCTCTTCGAGGGAGATGCGGCAAGTAGTCTGTTACTTGTCTGTTTAAATGGTCTTGGGCTTCCACAGAGCTGTTGGAGACCAACTATTGAGCTCATACAACAGTCGAGTCTTTCCCCAAAGCCATGCATACTTACGTATGATCGCTACGGTCAAGGCGCCTCTCCAAGAGACCCGCGCGAGAGTTGGCCCAGCAAGGAGTCTGGCTACGCGCACACTCTAGATGATGTCACCGACGATCTCCACGAGCTGCTTCAAACTCTGCTTCCGAATCGTTGCTCGCGTATAGTATTTGTGAACAACAGCATAGGTGCACATGTCGCACGCAGATATGCCGACAGGTATTTGACTAACGACCTATACCCTTTAGCTAGTGCTATGACTAATAACTTGTGCCTGAGCTAGATATCCGACGATTGTCGAAGGAATTCTATTTCTTGACTCCAACCCTGGAAATGTTGAGTTCGCGGTAGATATCTGGCCGAATCCGAAAGATACGTCCTTTAATCTAGAGAGTATGGCTCCTCCTGGCGTCTCGCTCGATGCGTATGAAGCAGCCTACAATAAATTGACAACAACATTTGGATCAACGGTGAAAAATAAGGAGGGGTTCGATAGACGGAAGATTAGGGACATCTTACCTGACCCATCAAAACCGAAGCTCAAGGGGTCGAAGACTTCGGAGAAAGGCCCTTGGATAATTGTTGCCGGACATGAGCTCGAACAATTCTCGAAGGAGGAATGGGAGACTATGAAGATCCCTATAGGCTTGGCTGAAATGTATACTCAACCGTAAGTAAATGTTTGGTTTCTCGCTGGGGATTTAACTAATGGGATGCAGTATGTGGGAGAAGTACAACCAGGGACTCTGTGGCCTCACTGACCCGGATAGGGCGAAGGGGCCACTTATCGCACCAAAGTGTGGTCACTTTATCCAAAGGGACAATCCACATTTTGTCGCTGAACAGTTGATTGATCTCATTCAGAAGGTTGAGAGTTCCTAATAACCATACAAAAGCTTTGGGAACCTGTTTTGAAACTTCAGCTGTCATAGGGGCAACACAATTTCTTCATAGTTTACACAATAAATTGTCTTTCCAGTAACATTAGAGTCCTTTAGACATATTGCTATGTAGGCGAAACGCAGCATTCTCCTCGACGGCCAAGTTATAATGCTTCCGGATCCCATTACTTGCAAACGACTTTGAGAACTGAAAGCGTATTAGTCAACTTTGACAATGCATGTCTTCTCGTACTCATCGGGAGCTTCTATATTTACTTTTGATCTTAAAAGGCATGCAACGCTCGAAATAGCACCTGCTCTCTTTATTTCCTACTTCATATAGCACGAGGATTCATTTCTAGGAGATTCAGTAGTAAAGTACTTAGGACATGTATCTTTTTGAACGATTATTCCATCTTATCGTATGGTGGTCCAATCAGAGCAGCATTCCCGGTCTCCGATTCGCTATACTTACCACTTCCAGACGTTATATCCTTGATGCATTATGCCCGAGACGAACATCCGGCTTACTTATGATAGTAACAATGGGTAACATTGCATGTTCACATATACCTATATTAACACTTATAGTGTGAATTGCCCTAATACTACCTAGGTGTACCATGTTGCAATCATCGCAATCCGAAGCTTACCACCAAAACACTCCGCATTATGAAAGGTTTTGCGTCTTGGGTAACCTATGATCATTGATATATGGGTTAGTTGCGCGTCGTCATTTGCTAAACGTAAGAGGTCAAAGTTTCAGACGCAGGCACTATACAATATTATTCCCGCGTAACAAGAGTTGTCTGTTTCTGAGTCAATCTCCCAACTCCTTGTAGCTTATTCTATCATGTCGGCTAAACCTCTCCCCCCTTCTGATGGGGATATCGATATTGGATGGAAGCTAGAAGTCGGAACAACCGTAACGTTCTTAAGTGCCGCTATTGTAGTAGCGCTTCGATGCTTTACTCGTTGGAAATATTCTCAAAAAGGGTGGGATGACTACTTGATGGTTTTTGCATTGGTACGTGTTCTCTCTCTCGAGCGGAACAAAGCTATTTTCATGCTCACGTACACCGCAGTTCCAGGCTCTTGTGGCCACTATAGTCGATTTTGTTGCGGTTAATAATGGCCTAGGTCGTCATACATACTACCTCAGCCCACCTGAGGCGGCGAACCAGCAATATTACAGTCTTCTTGCGCAGGTTTTCTGCGTACATGGCTTGACCTTTGCCAAGATGTCAATTGTCGTGTCGTACATTCGAGTGCTGCGTGACTCTGGAAATCGTCTTCACCAGGTCTTGTTATGGACTACAGGTGTCACGGTTTTTATCGTCAACACCATCGTGATTATCACATTTTACGTCGCCTGCAATCCTACTGAGAAAGCATGGGATCGTTCGGTTAGTGGCACTTGCTGGGCGCCAACGAAAAGAATTGCATTCCTGATTCTTCAAGGAGGTGAGTCATCTAGCTACTTAGAGCGCTCGATACACATGAACCTAACTATAGCTAGCTTTTTCCGGTTTTACCGATTTTTTCTTAGCATTTTATCCCTTTGTCTTCTTGAGAAAGTTGCGACTCAGGTGGAGAACCAAGGCCCTCGTGTTGCTCTTAATGAGTTTGGGCGCAGTGTAAGTGTTTTTACGCAGCACCATGCAAGTCACTTGGCTGAACACTCAACAGAACTGGAGCTTTCGCTATAATACGAACAGTTGAGACCAGCACTCAACTTCATGTTCCTCCCACTACAATGCCGGACATGTCATTTAGCACTGTACTGGGCCTTACTTGGTCTGGAATGGAAAGGAACATCGCAATGCTCGTCGGTAGCATACCAGCACTGAATCCGCTTGCGGCACCAGCTACCAGACTTCTTAGGCAAACTTTCAACTCGTCAAAATCAAAGCTTCGATCCGCGAAATCAGACTCGAATCAGCTATCGGATATTCCTGAATCGCCCAAGCTGTCTAGTCAAGATGCCGAGAAGCAAAACTATACAACGGAGTAGAACCAGAAGACTGGGACACCAGTGACTAATGCAAGCGATGAACGGATTTTTCCGTACAGGGGTGAGGCCAAACCAACTACTACCCAATTGATTCGGGACCTCACTATAAACCCCATTCCAGGGGATTTACAGAAGACTAGGTGGAATCTGTACTATGTAGTTTTGTATTTACATCGAATTCTGCGGTAATAATGAAGAGCATGTTCATTTAGTTAAGAGAATCTACTGAATGACACGAATTGATCCGCTGCTGCGTAGGCCAAGACCCAGGGGGATAAGACAGGGGTTCTAACGTGCCCACGGGAATACGGGGCCCCGACCTTTGCTTGGCTGGGGTCTACAATAGACATCAATAGGAACTGGTACCAATTAGCTTTAGTAGGTGTTACGGATATCATATGTACCGTAGCTCTTATGGATGTTTAAAAGTAAGATTCAAGTATTATTGGATAACCCAGTTTGCCTATCAAATTGAAGTTGTCGCGCTTTGCTAAAATCATTGAACATTCCACGTTATCTGTATCCCCCGCACGATTAACATGATCTGAGGCACCAGATGGCTCCTTCGGTGAGCGAGAGGTAAAATCCAGACCACTGCCGGTGTGATATCAGTCATACGGAGTAGTGGAAGTAACGTCAGTGCTGCAAGAGACGCAGGCGCAGTAGCAAAAAGCTGGTCCGTGTAATCGAAATGTTCCAGGGTGGCGGCGGTACAATTCTATTGCTTACCTAAGATTCTAGTATTTAAAGGCTTTTCAGATAGCACTTCGTTAGGAGTACAATATTATTTCCCCGTACTTACATAGCACTGCTGCCTGTAAGAAATCGGGCCGACATTCATTCCAGCCTCAGACTGGGGAGTATTGTAGTAGCCGCTGATGTGACGTGTCCGTCAATGTGACGGTTGTGTATAAGAATCGAACGTTCGCGGCCACGCATGAGACCATGCTGCAGAAGAAAAAAAAAGCTGCATCGCTCAGAAACCGCCTTCCTCTTCAGAGCTAATAATAATATCTCTACGATATGCGCTGGATTGCAATTTCTAAGTACCATGCATCATTCTTCGCATGACACTGTCGCATTATCGAATGATACCTAGGAAGCCTTGATCTTTTGATGCTACGAAGCCAATAATGCAAAGCAGCCAGAGTCTTATTTTACCTTGCATTATCATGCGACTAGCATCTCCCTTCTTCCCCCCTTGACCATGACGTTGGAAATTTCTCAGCACATGGCTGCTCAAAAGATACGAGATAAAGTCCGAAAGGTGAAGGGGTTTTCTCCCTGTAGAACAGACGCTTATTGCCCATTGTCCGCTTTCCGAAACGTGTGGTTAAATGCTACCATGCGTTAACCATGCATTACTACTTCTCCTGCTCATGTAAGACTGCATCAACAGACATTAACAATCTGATGGCCTAGGTAGTTAACCCTCTCAATTCTTGCTGATAGCAAAGACGGGTCAGCCGAGACATTTTTACATCCATAGTCCGCAAAGACCCTGAGCATCTCTGCGAAACCAAATGGCCGAACTATCAAAGCGTGGTGCCCTGAATGTCGAGGGGTACATCAGGCACATTCCCGTATCGTTGACCGAACTGGTAGATGACAGCAACTGGATTGATCTCTCCTTTGCCGAGAATTATACCATTCGCAAAGACGTCCTCGATATTTTCCGTGATGCCGTCGCAACTCGAGTCACAGAAAAAGTAAGTGGAATGTAGAAAATATTGCTGTTCATGTATCACACTGATGCTCCTACTAGGATCTCAATTGGCCCCACGGGTTCTGGGGTGAAGAAGGACTACTCACAGCTTTATCTTCGTTGTTCAATACTTACTTCTCTGCCTTCAACCATGTGAATAACGATAATTTGGTATTAACTGCTGGGGCAGCTGGCTCGCTCGACAGTCTGGCATGGAGTCTTTGCGATCCTGGGGAGGGCATACTCATTCCTTGCCCCTATCATTCAGGTATGTGATCTTTCTTCTCCCTACCACGACTCTGTCTCGTAATATCAATCATTGTATGAAAGTGTTTACTGACAGTGACACAGGAGCCTATGAGGTATTCCTTAACGTACATACTGGCGTCGTTCCGATTCCTGTGAGCGTTGATAGCCTCGATGATGTGTTTGGCGAAGGCATGATCCCAACACTAGAAAGGGGACTTCGGGGTGCGACTGTACCCGTCAAGGCCGTGGTAGTAACGAATCCGCACAACCCTCTCGGTCGTTGCTATAGTAAAAAGAACCTGATTGAGCTTATGCAGTTCTGTCAACGCAATAACCTCCATTTCATCTCAGATGAGGTTTTTGCTCTGAGTGAGCACGGTTGTACGGACTTACGGTTACCTAGAAAATTCACCTCGGCCCTGGCAATCGATGCTACTGCGCACGGCTGTGATGCGAGCAGGACACATGTGATCTGGAGCATGAGCAAGGATCTTGGTGCCACTGGAGCACGCCTGGTAAGTCTATAATCGGACGAAATGATCGTAAATAAACTTGATGCAACCTCTTCAACGCTCGAAGATGCTGATCGCGTACACAGGGATGCGTCGTGACACGCAGTAAAGATGTGCGGGACTCGATAGCTCTTGTGTCGCATACCAGCGTTTCGAGCCTTTCAATCTTGTTCGCACGGGCGCTCCTCACCTCTCCACAGCTTCACACGATTATCCAGCTTAACTCATCACGGCTCGCAGCCGCGTATGAACGGATCAGAGTCTTCTTCGAAGAGAACTCAGTCGAGTACCATCCGTGCGAGGTAACGACGTTTGTACTTGCCAGACTTGCACCTTATAGCCAGACGAAAGAAGATGAAAAGGCGGCTGTAATCTTCTATCAGAAGGCCGGTATCCTTTTCTTTTCTGCCGTTGATTACTGTATGCCCCCTACTTTTAAAGGTTGGATGCGCGTGTCCTTTGCTGTTGCGCCGGAGAGACTTGATGTCGCCATGAATCGGTTGAAAGCGGCCTACGACATATATCTCACTCGCGGATTATCCGGGTAGAAATTAGTAGCCTACAATAAGCGTAAACAACAGAGCCTTTCGTCTCACATCAAAAAGTCGTGATGTGCATCGAGCCTTCACTCAAATCAGATTAAGTAAATTTTCCCGAGAGAATTAGGAAGCCCCTTCTCTTTGTTCTTGCGATTGCTCTATATGATGTGAACTGAGGGTTTTTAGACAATACTTTGGTACTGAATTGCCCTGGGTGAAATTATTGATGACCGGCGCTCTACCTAGGGAGGTAAGCTAACCTATACGCATCATAAATGACGCATAACTAGGGATCTGCTTAATTGAAACAAGGCAATTCAATTACCTAAATGAAATCCAAAAACCAACGGAAAACCAAAAGCGTTTAGGCCAGTAGATTGTAAGTAGCTGAGTTGCCCGGTTTTTCTGTTCTGTGAACCCCTTAGCCCGTCTTGCAGTATATATGTGAAAACTAGCCCCTTATTGGTTGATCTTCGCAGTCAGCTACTCACACTACTTCAATATAACAGACACACCAAGCTACAATGACATCGCAACTGTAGCAAAAAAGGGCTATTGAGAACAGGAATAATGCCGTGGGGCTTAGCCATAATGCAACTTAGCAATTCAATTCCGCGACGCTAAGAGAGCCATATTGCCTTTATCAACAGCTGGGAAATATGCCACATCTTTCGCTAGCTCTAACGAAGGGACAATCAGAACTGTGTACGAATTCTTCTCTATCATAAGACATACGGGGTGGGGGTAGTTATCTATTCATTACGCTATCTGCCCGATCTGCGTAATCTAAAATGGGACAGGAAATGCGCATCAAGCTCATTTCTGAAGCATAAGGTAGCACAGACGACATGATACCAGTTTCTGAGCGAGGATAAGATTCTCGGACGTGAAAGGATTGTACCGGAGGACGAGAAAGATGTTCACACTCATTTATGCTTCACTAATTTGTCTACTTCCCTTTACAGTCTTCTAACGTAACGGTTTGTCAGCTCATTCTGGCCACTAGCAATGCACGGCTGAGCTTAACTGTTAATGAATAGTCTCGAATTAGGCAAGTTGTTGTAGTCAGGTGAGGTATATTTTCAAGAGCTTATTAGTAATTAGGCGCTAGGGAAACCCTGTTATTCTTGCTGGCTTATTAAGAGCCGCTCCGGCTACACGACTTGAAGCCAAGGTTCATTAACCGCTTTAGCGTCAGCGACTAATTGACGCGAGGTCTACGTGCAAATTGGTCTAACGACATTGGGTGCTTCCTTCGGGAGGTTAGTAACCTGCTGGGGGTTCCGCATCCTCATTCCGTTCCACATCGCCTCATCATGTTGCATATTCTCTTGAAATAAAACTTCTACTCTGTATAAAATCTGTTATGATACCTCTTCGCACCACTATTCTGCAAAACCTGAGACCTCTGAGATCAGATCTATTACATAGGGGACATAACCGCGTCTCTGTTTTTCCAATGAAACACCAAGATCGTAATACTGTATGACATTTTACTCAGGGCTAATGCATCTGTATCAGATAAGAGACACCCTTCTATTATTAGCTCGACTTAAATAGTGACTCGAAAGCAACTGGCGGCGGCCATATTTGTCCGTTACCCGTCAACGGCACCGATACCACTACCTGTAGTCCAATTACTGGCGTTGCTACTACACCCATAAAGATAACCAACATTAGCGCCGCCAGTCCTGACGCATGTGTGATTCACGATGAACTATAATGAGATCAAGGTGGCGCAGACAGGAGACTATTACTTTATATTTACAGGAAAAAACGGCATTTGATTGTTTCATCTTGCCGGCTGGCCAGTAGAGATGCTGACAGTTCAATCCAAGATATCATCATGGCCAACTAAGTAGTGTTAAGCCAGGTACTTGAGCCCAGTGACGAAAATTATAGCACGCAATTACGGGGAGGGGTGAGGGGGGGGGGGGGTTATAAGCAGCCTGCTGGCGTTAATTCTTGAGTGGTACCATTACAACTCGTTTGCAACTTGAGTTTGGCACAGAAATTGACCAAGATCCTATGAGTTTTACTGACACTACTAAAATACATGAAAGTTGGAAAGAAATATATGGCGTCTCTTCACCACTATGTCTGGTGTAAAGTCTAATTACTATGTATATTTACTATATACCTCGAACAATTTTGCGGCTAGCTAGCTGGCGACTTGTAGGAGGATTTATTTAGAATATCGTGAATCATCTACACGTTTCTTGCGTGGAATATGATACACTAATTACATATTTCTTTCTTCTTCAACTTACGACTAATATATCCAGGGATCCTAGACTAGAAAGACGCTAATATCCGAGCTTCAGAGTTACACCAATAGGACAGTGGAACCCGTGCACTGGCCAAGTTCTATTTACTACTCAAATCTAGTGGGCGTCCGATCTCTTGAGCCTCTATCTGCAAAAAGAAACAAAACAAACAAATAAATTGTTTAAGAATTCCAATATGTTACTTCATGTCGCAAATATCGATATTGGTAGTTTTTTTACACTTGTTAATTGGATTTGTTCGAGGAGAATGACCTGACGTTGGTTGCGCATGCAACACGCGAGAGTTTGGCGTAAGATTATGGGACTGGTCAAATACCCGAAGTTCAATAGCAAAGGTGGTATTAAGTTTTGGTGAGAACTTGGCTAGTGCACGGATTCAACTGTCGCAAGCGTATAAGGAAGGTTTTGATCGAAGCTTTGAAGCCGGGATTGAAGCACATTTTGGAATTTAGAGGCGAATAACGGACAACTCCAGGATAGTAATGTCATTAGTGAGATCAGTGCAAGGCGAAGAAGACACATAAACCGTAAGGCGTAGTTTCACCTAATCTAACGAAGCTAGCAGGCGCTGTAACATTTCATCTATGAAGCACCAAGCGATCTAAAGTTTACCCGAGTTAGAAGAGACTTCGTTTAACGCCAAGCCATCCACGTGTCCAAGCATTATGAGGTTCCATCACACCAATTAATAAATATTACATCGCGACAGGCGAAACAAATAAATTCTTGAAAAATCCAGGCATTCAAGGCACATGATCGTTTTAGCAGCTGATCCTGCATGTATTGTTTGTGGCAGGATTGTTATCGGGACTTCTATGGCCACTCTTTACGGTATACGTCTTGGTAACGAGGTAGCAAAAGGAATAGTGCTGCGGTCAATAAGCATCAGAGAAGCATCTTTAAAGAAATAGGAAATTGTCCTCGCGTATCTTAAGAGCTATATGGAAGACGCCACCATGGAGCAAGATAAAGAAGACTGGTCGTCGGCAAGTCAGAATGCATAGAGTAAAAAATCACAACAGCAAAGGATACAAGCAATAAGAAACCATTCCCTACACGAGCAGGATTAAGAGACCTTCGTGCTCTCCAAGATTATATTACCACAGCGTAATTAGCAGCAGTTAGGAAAGCAAACATCCGTTAGGCATCGCGTTTATTAATCACGACTACACGATTTACACATGTCAGATTCAAGGTTCGGCCCCTATACTCCCATAAGCCTAAGGAGGTTGCGTAGCTGTAAGTAGAAAGAGGTAATAAACAGACCGCAAAATCACCGGCTAACAAGAAATCAAAACATTGTATTTGAAAACATCAATAGTTCAGTAAGATTCCTTTCAATATGTCTCCCTGAGCTAAATTCTCAATAATTAGCGATTTAGCTTACAAGGATACTCCAAGGAAGGCTAATCTAAATTTCTTAAGCGCTGGACGATCTAAGCCCTACCGGCTCCATACTAACGGCTTTCTTCCCGTGGCTAAATCTAGGCTAGAGGGTAAAACAGCCATATAACATTGATCTACAACTCTTACCAAGGCACACACACTCCGCAAATAGTTTGATACTTGTATTGGGGAAAGCGTAAGCCTTTTTGGTTAGTTTTCGTTATAAAGTTATATTTTATCCTTTAGCTAAAAGGTTAAATAAGCTTTAAAAGCTAACTAAAAACTACCTACTACTAAATAAAACAATTAAACAATAATAATAAAGCAATAAAAACAATAACTAAATAACTTTAGCAATAATATAAAAGTAACTAATAAAATAAAAAGTAGCAATATTATATTAAGTATGCTTTAAATTTAGTAATAAAAAAAAAAAGTTATATAATAAGTTTTTAAACTTAATAAAAATAACCTATTTATAACTTTTATTAAAATATACATATTTTATAAATAGTTTAATACTTATATTAAAAAAAGCGTAAGCTTTTTTAATTAGCTTTTATTATAAAGTTATATTTTATTTTTTAATTAAAAAATTAAATAAGCTTTAAAAGCTAACTAAAAATTATTTAAACTTATATTTTAAATTTATTTATATAATTAGTTAAATTTTAAAGTTAATTTAATTAATTAATTAATATAATAAATAAAGCTATTAAAAGCTTATAAATATTTTTATAAAATTTTACAAAGTTTATTAAATTTTATTTAAATTAACTAACTTTTTTAATAAAAAATACTTATTATAAATTTAATATAAATTTAATGCTAATTTAAATAAAGCTTTATTTAATATTATAGCTTTTATTATTTTTACTAACTTATAGTTAAAAAATGTTTATATTATGCGCTTTATACGTAATAAAACTTCCCCGGCTTTTTTTTTATTAATGCTTACAAGCAAAAATAAGTTTTTAAAAAAACTTTAATAAATTTAATATAAATTTAATATTAACTTATGCTTAGTTTAAAACGTTTTAGCTTATATTAAATAATAAATCTATTATATATATTATATATATTATATAATTAAAATATAATCTTTTAATAATTATAAAACAAATTCGATTTAATATTTATATAAAATTTTAATTATTTTTATATAAATAATATAAAAAAAGCTACGCTAAAATATATATATTATATTATTATTTATAAAAACAATTATTTAAGCAGCTATAAATAAATAAAACCTTTTAATTAATTTATATTAAATTTATAGCTAATTTCTTTTAAATAAATTAATATAAATAATTTAGCTATTATAAAATATTAAAACTTATTTATATAAGCTTACTACTTAGTTTGCTTTAATTATATAAATAAAAAAAAAATAAAAAGTTTTTACTATGTTAAAAATAAGTTTTTTTTAACTAATTCGCGCTAAATTTATAATTAACCTATTTTTTTAGCCCTACTTTATAAAAAAGTTAGCTAAATAAAAAACTAAAATTATAATGCTTTTAAAGCTAATAAAGCTATAAATAATATATAAACTATTAAAATTAAGCAAAAATTAAAAAATCTAATTAAATAAATAGTTTAATAAAATTATAATAATTAAATAAAACTATTTAGCCCTTAAGCTAATTTGCTTTAAATTTGTTTATGTTTTTATTATAAAATATATAACTTTTTTTTTGCTTTAATTTTTAAATAAAATACCCCAACAGATTAAGACTAAATTTGCAACAGGATATTTTTTATAAAATTAATCCCCCTTTAAAATAAAAGCCCTTAAATAAGGCTTTTAACAAATTAAAACCGAATTCGCAACGGGATATTTTTTATAAAATTAATCCCCCTTTAAAATAAAAGCCCTTAAATAAAGCTCCCAGCAAATTAAAACTAAATTTATAACAAAATATTTTTTAAAAAATATTACCTCCCTTTTAATTAAAAGGCCTTTATATATTGGTTATTTTTTTATTAATTAGCCCAGTTTTTATTTAAGATTGTTCTAAATATAAACTATTTATTAACCTAGAGCTTTTTTTTAATTAAAATTTTATAATAACGTTTTATTATATTAAAAAACTATCGCTTTAATAATTTAATATTTTTTTCGCTTATTTTAATATTATAAATATATTAAGCTGTTCTTTAATAAAAACTATGCTTTAAATATGTTTTACGATTAACTTTTAAGCAAAAAAAGCAGTTATTTAATATTTGCTTAACTTTTGCTTTTAAAAATACGCTATATATAAATTAAAATAAAAAAAAAAGTTATAAATATATACTAAAATATAACCTTAGTTTAAAAGTTTGCTTATATAATAAGCTAAATATAAAAGCGTACTTATTATGCTTATAATTATATTAATACTAGCTTGTTTTTTATCCGTTTTTATACTACGTAATAATACTTAAAAAAAATCCTTAAACATTGCTAGCTATATTATTAATTTTACTAGGCCTAAGGCTTTTTATTTTTATAAGTTATTTAAGTT
The DNA here is from genome assembly GCA_022385715.1 of Xylaria cubensis. Classification (NCBI taxonomy): domain Eukaryota; kingdom Fungi; phylum Ascomycota; class Sordariomycetes; order Xylariales; family Xylariaceae; genus Xylaria; species Xylaria cubensis. The sequence continues at coordinate 228,446 of MU279057.1, read as the reverse complement.
AAAATTATTATAAGTTATTTTATTTAAGCATAAAAACTTATATTATATTATTATAAACGTTATATTTATTACTAATATATTATATAAGTTTTCGTTTTTTATAGCTTTTTTTAATATTAGTTTAATTAATAATTATTTTAAAATTAAAGCTTTTATAAAAGCTTTTTTTTTATATAAAAACAAATATATTACTTTTTAAATTAACTTTTATAAATAAAAGTTATTAAAAACTATTGTTTTAAATTTAAAATTAATATATATTAAATAAAATATAAATATATATTTTATTAATATTAAGCTTTAAACCGCTTATTAAAATAAACTATATACTTAGTTATAAATATATAATAATAATACCTAAGTTTATATTAGCTATAATATAATATTATAAAAAAAACATTATTTTTTATATAAACTTATTATTAATTTATACTTTTTTTAAATTAATTTTATTAAACTAATATAAACTAACTAAATATAATTATCTTTTTAATATTAGTTATATTTTTATATCTAGGCTAAAAACTATAAAATTAGTTTACTTTTAATAAGTTTTATTAATTTAAGCATAAATTAATAATTATTATAAAATTAGCTTTAAATAAAACGTTAACTAAGCTGTTATTTTTTAAAATTATTTTATAAACTTAAAAGCAAATATTATAAAATACTATAAATATAAAAATTTTCTATAATAAGCTTAATAAAAAAGAATTTTTTATTAATATATTTATTAGCCCTGCTTAAGCTATAATATTATTCGTATAAATTATTATAGTTTTTAAAAACTAGATTTTATATTAGTAGCTAAATATTACTTTAATCGTTATAATTTTAAATATATTTATATTTAAAAAGCGTTTTTTTATAAGCTATAAATAATTAAAAGCTTAAGCTTTTAATATTAAAAAGTAATTAAGCTAATTTTTAACTACTAGGCCATTTTTATATTAAAACCTTTTTATTTTTATATTTGCTACATTTATAAATAAATAAAAAAACTAACGGTTAATACTTTAAAATAAAAAAATGTTGTTATATTTTTTTAAAAAGTTCTTTTATTATTTAAAATTTAGCTTAATAAATTTAAATAAAAAATAAAATAAATATAAGCTAAATTTTAAAAAAAAACCTTATATATTATATAAAAACAATTATTTTAAAAAAATAACTATAAAACAAAAGCTTAAATAGCTTATTATTTTTTTAATTTTATAATAAAATAAACATAGTTTTTAAAAAGCTTTAAATATAATTCGAATTATTTTTATAACTTTTTTTTTAAATAAATAAGCTTATATTAATATTATATTAATTTCGATTTTAAAAACTTTAAAACATATATTTTTGTTATTTTTATTATTGTTTAAAATTAAGCTAAATATATTTAATAGCTACTTATACTTTTAATATAAAACAAATATATTATTAATTCGGAATAAAAAAACTACAAAAATAAAATTATCTAAATAATAAATAATATTTATAAATAAAATAACTACTTTTAATATTTAATAAAAACTTTTAATAAACAAGTTAAATATAAAAAAAGCTATATAAAGCTTAAAAAGTAAATAGTTTTTATAAAAAAAACGGTTTTTTTATTTAAAGCTAAAAAGCTAGCAATATAAATATGCTATTAATATTAAACAAAACGTATTTTTAAAGTTTTTTTTAACTAAATATATTTTAACCCTTAATAAATAAACTATATTAAATATATACTAAATTATTAAATATTTTAAAGCTATATAATCTAAATAAATCTAATTATTAATTAACTTAATTTTAAAAAAAAATAAATAATAAATATAACGCTAACTATTTATTAATTTTAAAACTAATCTTAATAAAAAATATAACAAGCTTTTTAAACTTTTTAGCTTTATAATTTAAAATAAAGCTAAATTTAAAGCAATTTAAGCTTTAATTACTTTATAGTTTTTATTTATAGATTTTAAATTACTTTTTTAGTTTAAAAAAAAAAAAAATAAATAGCCTAACAAAGTTTTATATTATAAAATATTATAAACTATACTATTTAAATTATTTAAATAGTTTTAAAGACTTTTTATTTATATTTTAAATTAAAAAAAAAATAAAAACAAACTTAACGCAAATTTTAACTTATTAAATACTTAAAAAGCTAAAACTATATTTACATATAATTTTAGCTTTAAAAAAAAAATAAATTAAATAATTTATATTATTAGCAAAATATAAAACCAAATTTATAATAATATTATAACTTACTATTTTATTTAGTTTTAGTTTAAATTATTATTTATTTAAACTATAACTATTATATTTTAGTCCTTTTTTTTTAAGCAAGCTAACTTTTTATAAGCTTTTTTATAATGTTTATAAACGTATTTATATTAATACTAAAACGGACTTAAGCTTTTATTATAGTTAAAATTATTTTAATAATTATAAAGCTATTTTAAAGTTTAAAGTTTTAAATTTAACTTTAATTTAAACTAAAATATAATTAGTCCGTAGCTATTTTAAAGCATATTTTTTAATATTGCTAATAATAAATAGCTATATTTTTATTTATAATTATATTTAAGCTATAAAGCTATTATATAAAAAGTTATTAAATAATGCTTTATTTAAATAGCTATAAAAATAATAACTAGTTTTGTTTTATAAATTATGCTTAATTTATATATAATATAAGCAAAATTATTTATTATTAAAACTATATGCTATTAATTTTTAAATAGCTTTAAATATATTATTATAAATATTAAAAAATAATATATTTAAACTATTAAGTTTAACCCGTAAAATTTTAGCTTTAAAAAAGCTACTTTTATTATAATACTGCTTATTTAACTTATATATAAAGCTATAACTAAATTTAAAATATATTTAATGCTTATTTAAAGTTTAATTAAGTTTATTAATTCGAACTTATTATAATAAACTATTATAATTTACTTTTAATTAACTTTTAAAAACTATTTTATTATTTTTTAAACTATAAAAAGCAACTTATATATATTAATAAACTTAAAAACTATGCTTATTTAAAACAAACTTAATATTATATTAGCTTTGAATTATTAGCGCTGTTTTTTTTTTTTTTTTTTACGTTTTAAGTATTAAATTTAAAAGCAAAGCTTATATTAACATATTTTATTTTTTAAAAAAAGCAATATACTTATAGTATCTAATTAAAGCTGCTTTTTAAAAAGCAGATAAAAAAGTTCTTTGGTTTAAATATAAAACAAAATTAAGCTTAATATTATAATTACGTTCTTTTAGCTTAAAATATTTACTAAAAGCATAAATAATGCTTAGCTTAATAAAAGGTTTATTAGCAGGTTTTTTGTAGCATTATTAAATTTAAAACATAGCGCTATTAAAAAAAAGTTATTTTAAATAATTTAAATAATTATATTTATAACTATATACGTTAAAAACAATAAATTCTACTAATTCTAAAATAAAAAGCAGCAATATTGCGTTAAGTATGCTTTAAATTCAGCGGTAAAAGGAGGAAGTTATATGGTAGGTCCCTAAACCTAGTAGAAATAACCCATCAGGGTCGATAACAAGCGCTTATCGTCACTTACTACACAGCCGCATCTACCTCAAGTCGCAAGGAGTTATACAGCAGCAGAATTGATTGACCTGCCTTTTAAGAAGCTTCCATACGATGCTCAATGCTGCTCCGCCATCACACAGTTCGGTCAACTCGATCTATGGTAGTATGGGGGTCAGATACGATTACTACGAAGAGGAGATCTTGAGGGGCCGCACGCAGACCGCAGCAGCAAGGAAGCGACTCTGCCTGATGCGTAAGCTTTTTGGATCTTGTAACAACTTCAAACATCGGGAGTTGGGTGTCTCTAGAGGGGCGTGAACTATATAAGAGTGTTTCATTCCCGCAATTCCAACACATCAATTACCTACCAAAATCATCCTCCTTCCAGTTAATCAATAAAACAATAACGCCAATCAAGATGAAATTCATCGCAGCTCCTGCTCTGTTGGCCACAACTGCCTATGCACTCGGCCAGTTCAGCCTCAAGGTTCTGAACACCGACCCCCCCGGGGTTAATCTCACCATCGGCACTGACTACGTGCTGCGATGGACGTCGCCCGATGCGAAGCCAAACGACACTTTTAGGCTAACTTTTTCGGCCACTAATGAGACTTGCACCCGAAACCCCATATTAGGGCTCCAATGTGACAACCGTGATGTCGACCTTGGTGGTAAGCACGAGATCACTTACACCCCATGTCGATCGATTGAACATTTACTAACTATCGCAACTCCCAACTAGACGTGAAATTCAGCGACGAGTCCTATACCTTCAAAATCAAGCCCATTGATGATAAGGGATTGTGGACAGGCGACAACTTCCTTTACGACTTGTTCGCATACTGGGACGCCACCACGGACATCTTCGGGACAGGTTTTGTCACATTCCACGTCGTTCATTAAGGGATGCCACTTTCTAGCTACTGGAAAAGAAGATGCGCCTGGGCGATGATGAAAGAATCCTACCATCCTCGTAGTGACGGGAGGCTATAACAAATGTTTAACCATGAGCGTACTAGACTGATCAATAAGGGGGGAAATGAAGGGCGGTTCGATTCTCTGAAGGCTTAGTCTTGTTTCACATAGGCTTTACTAGAGGTATATTTGAATATATATGTTTCGGAAAATTATCATGATCTCTTTAAACGTTCTATGAATTACATGGGTGAATGCCCAAAATGACTCTGTCATCCCTCAAATCAACAAGGCTATATTGTAGGGCCTGAAGTGAACAACTTGTCGATTTTTGTTTCATTAGTTTTGTTTCTGTCGTAGCACTAAATCGTTTCAAAGCGATCACTTTTTATATCTAGCCAGTTCACATGGCATGACTTCGCAGTTTTTTGAACTCGTCTGGCGACCCGATTTTCTATCTCTGCCAGCATATTACTGTTAACTTACGTGAGGTCATGCTCATCCCATTATGGCTCGTGATGTCAGGTCATGTAGGCCATGCAAACATTCGGAGCAGCGTGCAATCAACCTGGTAGAGTGGATGCAAACCAGTACTATAGTGCGCAAGTGGTCATCCTAGAGTAGTTTAAGCAATCTACTAAAGTTCCAGGAATTATATACGATGCCTGAATTTCTATTTGACATGTGTGATATCCGGAATAATTCCAGCGCGATCTACTGTGATGCAGGGGATCTAACTAGCTTTTAGAATTTACATAGTGTGAGCTCCTGGCTATATTTGGAACTCACTATTTAGAACGATGCTATGTCATAACTTTCACGGAGAATAAGGCATTGAAGTGTCTCCCTGATACCTTATCTCCTTTATCCCGGACCTGCGCTATAACCGCTGTGGACATGACGTCCGATCTGCCGGCGGTAAAGACATTAGCGTGCCTGTGAGCTCTTGACTTCGCGTCTCAGTTAGGTGCTTCGCCAGTTTGGTGATGAATATCCTTTAGACTATTCTCCTCCCTGTTCACAGTATTCGGCTATACCAAATGAGACAAAACATATAGTCAAGCGCTGCTAGGCGGTTGCTGGCCGAGGGTACTTGTATGGCGTCTTGAAAGTCTTCCAATGATCAAACGAACCCCGTACCTCATGTTAACACTCGGTACAAAGGCGTCTCCTAATTATTGTAGCGGGACATCAGTTCTATTACGTAGGTAGAGGCCCATTTACCCGCTGCTACAAAACCTTCTCCGAGTTGCGGATGGCAAAGCGTGACGTGACGTCTGTAGTCTATAGCTGAAGGGCTAATAGTTCATATGAGCTTACCAATATAGCTAGGATGATTACACATTAAATTAAGACGAAAATTCCGCACTAATATACACTGTTAGCTTGATTAGATCTTATGCAAATATGGATTACTTAGACCACGTTATGTAAGCACTAGTTCTAATCCACCGTATCAGGCCAGTTGCACACTACTCCGTCTTCGTACTTCAAGCGCAGGTGGAAAGGGTGATGACTACATACCTACGAGTATGACTTACATCTAAAGTTTAAAATGATTCCTCTCATTATCTAATTGTAGTAAAATAGTCAGCCATATGCAGAGCCTTGCCTCATTATACACCGCCGCCACCACAACTACCTTAATTGGTCACCCGCACTTATCACCACTTACAACTGCAAAACAACAAACTTGGCCTCGCTCAATTCAGGCCATATGCACGGTCCGTGTCAAGGCAGCTAAGGCCTCACCAAAAGCTACTACCTTTTTCGATTGAAAGGGCGTTTGAACGCCTCCGTCCAGCCTGAATGATATCTCCCGCCGGTTTTAATATCTAGGACGCATCAGCCCTAATCTCTGTGTGAGTTTTAAGATGAATTAAAATAGGAGACTCACTTGGACCTCGCACTTGAGGGATTCGTCAACGTTAAAAACAGCAGCCGAGTTACGATGTTGATTGCGGTAGTTTGGGGCGCTAAAGATAGTGACAAGCTGCTTTTTCGCAAAGAGCTCAAAGCCGTCCTTCACGACTTCGTGGGCCCTACATATGAGATCCAGATCATGCTTCTGCAGGAAGCGTGAAACAACATCAGGCCCGAATACGAGCGAACCCCTTGCATCTCGATCGTCCTTTGCCCAGCCCGTGATGTCGTTTCGAGGATTGGTCCGAAGAAGATCGTGAGGCAAACCAGAATCAAATACCTAATCATCATGTTAGCTTATTCAACGAAACCGATACGAAGATAACTCACGAAATTCGGCCGCGTAATACGCCTGATATCTTCCATCGAATTCAAGTCTGGACTCAAACCTCCGTGAACGACGAGTATTTTATCATCGACAATTGCGGCAAAGGGCAAATAGTTGAATACATCATTTATGTCTCTCCATAAACTGACGTCATATCGTTCTCGACATTCCGCGTAAAATCCCAATTTTCGGTTTACGGTCTGGATTTCGTGGCTACCTCGTAAAAGAAAAAAGTTTTCGGGGTATTTCACCTTGTATGCGAGGAGCAGGCATATGGTTTCTATCGACTGCCCTTGACCATCGACGTAGTTGCCCATAAATAAATAATTTGCAACTGGAGGAAATTCACAAAGCTCAAACACTTGTAAAAGGTCCCGGTATTGCCCTTGTATATCGCCACATATCTGGAATTTGCAATTAGGAGAGGCTCCAGATAAAATGAGAAGTTCAATTCAAACATTACCTTTAGCGGCGGTACTAATTCTAATAATGCTGGCTGAGATATTAAGACGTCTTTGGCTTTCGAGCACAAGTATCTAATTTCTTCATTAGTGAGATGGACTAGCCAGAGTCTGGCCGCGAGTAGCCGGTCAATAATTGAGTCGATGTCGAGTGGCCGGACAAGGGTGGGATCGAGCTGCACGTGTGAAACAGAACTGCTGGCTCCAGTATCTTCTTTAACAACATCTTGGAGTCCCTCGTTGGATTTCACGACTGATGCGATATCTATATTGGCTTGAGGTGGCCGCAAGCGCGCACTGACTTGTGCAGAGTCATCTTGCCCGCTGGGCAACGTTGCTAAGGAGGGATCGTAGCCTGGCCTATATCTTATTAGTAACACCAAAGACACCAAAAGGTTGCCAATTACTTACGTATTCTTAAACTTGCATAAATCTTCCCCTCCTAACACTCCTTGCACATCACGATCAGAGAGTGCAATGTCTGAGAATCGAAGGCTACTCAGAGAAGATGGCTCCCCATCGTCACTGCTTTTCTGGGTGTCCGTGCCCATAGCGTCATTAGAGTCCGTGTCCTCTAAACCAAGATTGTTCGGAAGTACGAAGAGAGATATCTCTTCCATGTGTGCTGCAAGATGGTCGAGTAGCTTGGCCAGCGATAATTCACTTTTGCAGAGTGGACAGGGAAGGATTATTGACTCATCCATGGGTCGTTCACTCATTTCTAAAATGACCGAGAGTTGACGGTCTGTCCAATTGCCTAGGTGGCTGTTACGTAAATGCTGAATCAGTGCATCCTTTTCCTGGAAATTGCGATTGCACCCATGGCAAACCCAGCTGCGACGATGAATCTGCATTTCGTGATATTTCCACTCGTGGCGTGTTGTGTATAACTTGTTCGGATCCGCACAATCTGCAAAGGTACACGAGTATGGGCGAAGGTCACGGAATACATGCCGCCTGTAAATGACTAATCAGTGAGAGTGCATGGGAATCAAGGACGAGATCTTACTTCCAAGCCAAACGATCCTGCATGATCCATGCATCTAGATCCATATAGCAGTATGGACATTTATATTGCCGAACTCCATCAATGATTGTCTCGCGGTTGGGTGGCGGGGGCACGCGAGTTGACCATTTGCCAGCTACTACTGACTCTGCATAGATTGTTCGAGGTTTTCCGGTTTCTGTCCCCGTTTCTAGAAAAGCAGACTCAGCTACTGTCGAGAAGCTGATCAGCGTAGATCTTGACTTCTCTGATCTTGGTCCCTTTGACTCTGGTTGAATTGTTGAAGTTCCATCCCCAGTCCCAGCATCATCTTCCTTGGACTTCTGTTGGATCGCAGCTTTTCCAATGGGAGACTTTCCCATGACCTTATTTATCTTCGGCTCTTGGGAGCGATCTAATTGGTAGGGATTGTTGACCCAGTATTTCAGTTGTTCTCGTCTCTGAGCATTGGCTTTCGCGAACCGCCGAGACAAGACATAGTGGAAGTTACATTCAGACTCATCTGCTAGTCTCTTAGAAATCGTCTGCTCGGTTACAGCCTTTTCTTCTTCAGGCGATACGTTTAAACCCTCCCCTGCCTCCTGGTACCATTGACGAAGCTTCTCTTCGATGTGGCGAAGATCGAATATGGTTGCTATGTTCTGATTATTCGAGTCATTATGCCTTAAGTATCTCCCTTTTAGGCCTGGGCGGCGAAGTAAAGAACCGAAGTGGTATAGTAACTGAACATGTTCAAATATGTGTGATACTATGATGGATAGTTTAGATACCTTCGGCCGCGCGCTCCCGTAATGAATATTATCTTCTGATCCGTTCTCAGACGAGCAGTCGCTATCCGATGTCATTCTATCGGAAACGTCGTCATCGGGGGTTGGGTGTTGCTGGCAGGCTTCCTTTGCAACTGACACGGCTGTAATGGTTTTAGTCAGTTTTCAGCTGTTAATCCAAATAATACCTTACCCAGTGATAGCTGTGTTTCTAGCTGTCCTAAAACCTCCTGGACCTCTTGTCTCAGTCTTTCCTCATTTCGGAGGAAGTCGTCCAGAGAGCCCCTTGCGTTAGGTGCAAGTGAGGCTTTTGTCTGCTCGCCCCATATCCTCAGCCGGCCGAACTCGTCCAGTAGATATTTGAAATCGATATCAGCTTCCTCTTCAATATCTAAATTAGATTTTTCGAGAACATGAATCGTAAGGGTTTTGTAAAGGTCAAGACATTGAATGAAAGTCTCATTGAAGCTTTTTCCGCTCAAAGACTGGCCGGGTGACTCCGCGTAAGCAATCCCCTCGGACTGGCGATTAATCAGAGTCATGTAGATCGACCTATGAAGCTTAATCTCCAATTACACAAAAACCCATGAACACGTCACGGCTCTCTGGGAACGTCGGAGATATTATTGAGGATGATAGTAAAGGTCTAACATGTTGTTTTAACAACGAAATTCGACAAGTTTTGAAGCGGGAGCGGGGAAATTCAGTTTGATTGGGAAGAAGTGTGTATTATGCGCTGACCTTTACTCCTATTGGTTACTGGATAACTTCTGCTGGTTTCAATATCAGTCATCTCGCCGCCCAGTTCAGGCTGACCCCCGCTTCCAGCCCCGAATTCTTCGTTCAATAATAGAGCTCAACATCCTTTCACCCAACCTACCTACCAAATTTTGTGAAGCTTTTACCAACAAAACTCGTATTTGATTTTCAGACCGCATCGTATTCCTACAGTCAGCTATGGAAGTTGCCGGTCTTGTGTTAGGAGGGATTCCTCTGCTGCTCTATGCTTTTGATAACTATAAGAGGTGCCTTGAGCCAGGAAAGAATTATTGGAGGTATAGATCAACACTTAGCACGATCCGAAGCTACATGTTTGTCCAACAAGAGCAGCTTGATGTAACCCTCCGAAATATTGGTCTGGTAAAACCAACGAGGGTTGAACTCGAGCAACACCTTAACCAACTCTATTCGAAGTCGAAATGCGCCGAGTTCATTGCAATCATAGACAATATGGAGGCCACCGTTTGCAAGACTATGGACAAGCTCGATATTGATATGAAGGGCAAGGTATGAAAGAAGTTATCACTGTAGCGACATGGCTAACCGCTATTATCTGACAAAGCCGCGGTGGACATCTGACTCCGAGGAACGTATCTATTGGGAGTGGCGCCGCATACGGCGCAGTTTTGGTCGCAAGGAGAGAGACCAGTTGGTCACTGACTTGCAGTATTACTGGAACAACGCATTAAAAACTATATTTGAGAAGGCCGAGATCCCATCAGCCGAATCGACTCCTCTTGTAGAAGAGATCCAGGCCAGATTTAACCAAAAGAAATGCGACAGTACCCGCCAGGAATATCAACGGATGCACGAGATTCTGTCTGCGCGGTGGGCTTGTAGTTGCGAAGAACATAAAAGTAACATACGGCTGGATTGGCACGCTTCCAATATCGCATCAGCGGATAAGCTCTCCTTTACCATGCCCTCTAACGGTTGTACAAAATAGCATCGCATTTCTATGAACTTTCAGGCCACCGATAATAGCAATGCCACACAATTTACGAATGGGAATTCAGACCCGTCGACCTCTCAAACGCCATTCCCTTCCCGGCTAAGCAAACTGATAGACCTCTTTTCACCTGGCGAAAATAATCGCTCGTCGACAAATTCTCTAACTATCCCTACAAGTAAGTTAAATCGCCCCTAGTTCCTCTTGGCTTGCCCTACAATCTCGTCAGTACCATTAATAATATCTCTAGCTTTTTCAAACCCACCACAGACCATTCCAAACAAGAAACAAGAGATACACTGCCTCTGTGATTACCTCAAAGGCGCCACACAACATGATTCCGGTTATATACCCGATCCGGATACCATGGATAACCGTCTACTAGTTAATTTGATCCCTTCAACATCTCAATACATGGAGACGGCCTCATTGCCGTCTTTTCTAGGTCTGTCAAAGTCGAATCAAAAACCGCCGTCTCGGACTCCACTCTCAAGGAAGCAGCGTTTTTCTATAGCAGCAGCGGCAGTATGGGCAATCCTCTATCTTTACGGCTCTCCCTGGATGGGCAAGGACTGGAGTGGTAAGAATGAGATTCAGCTCTTCATCGAGGGCAGTGGCGCAGCACGGCAGCTGGCAGAATATCCGACACTGGTATATATTTTCATATCCGCTCTTCAACAGCAACCGAGAAGCTGTGAAGCTTCAACATCAGAGGCAGAACGCTTTCAGAGTAATCAGATCCGCAATAAGGAGCTCTTCGCGCTCGGAATCCTCCTCATCGAACTCTGCCTCGACACGACATTTGAACGAATTCGTCGGGAGAGTCAAGAAAATGGTGGGCCCTCGGCACCCTTGGGTATAAACACGTCCGCCGTTGACGACTTTGAGATAGCAAATCGCCAGACGGACAGAATTTACCTCGAAGCCGGGGACTCGTATGGTTATGCGGTGCAGCGGTGTCTTCGGTGCGAATTTCCAGGTCGAGATATAACGAAAACGTTTGACTTCAGCCAGTTCCGACAGAATTTCTTCAATGGGGTGGTTGCACCTGTCCATGCGACGTATATGATGCTACCGGCTTCAATGGCGGCGATGTGAAGGTAAGAAGGAGTTCCGAGAGTGCAAGAGCAGTTATATGGCCCTCATGGTTAATATAGTACATTATTCCAGCTTCGAGACAATGTGACTTCGAGACATAAACTTACAAAACATCCGAGATTATGTAGCCAGAAATTTCCGATGTATATCCTATTTCAGCGCCCCCAAGCTCTTTTGAGGGCAACAAGAAGTGCTCAAAACATACCTCAGATTTTGTATTGATGGTGAGGCACTCTAGCAAACGGCTTCGTTCGCCACGTAATACCACCATTAGTGTATATAAAGACCTCATATTGTTATTTCTTTCTTATCAGAAAGAAAGAAGAGGTACGGGATAACTGTGTTCATATTGCAACGTCATAAGATATACGATCTTTAAGATTTACTTTGCAATTGATGAAACGGTAGTAACAATGACGAGGACTGACCATGAGAGTAAATTGTTCCTGCTAACAGATATAATCCAGCACCATATTAATTATCGACATGTTCGTAGCGACACAACGTTGTGAATATATTATCGTTTAAGAATATACATCATTGTAAAGTGTCTCCGTTGGTAACGGCATTCTCTCTGTCTAACGCTATTAGGCTCAATAGCGATAATTCACGCGTTTATCGGACATTCCAAGTAATTGTGCAAGATTTAAACCCGATTGCTTCTCTTTGGCGGCACCTACAATATAAAGGCAGTAAGTCCGAACTAGTCATCTTGGAAAGTGCCAGAACTAGCACGCCAGCTCCGGGAGTGGATAAATCCTCCTAAGCCACGTATGTGATAAAGAATAATATAAGACTTAGGTAATCTGGTGTTATGATCCCTAATTCGCTCCTTCGTCCATTGATCTCAAGAATGGGTCACATCAACCATGTGGATCAAGCTTAAAGAGGATAAGAATTGCATTGATTTAAAGCAAGGGGACCCCAGTCTCGCCATTCCACCTAGACCAGTTACAGCTTCTTTTGCCGGAATGGGGGGACATTTCTTCAACAAGGTTTCGAGACTTGTGGATGGTGCAGTGTACCAACAATAGGAGGAAGAAATTTGGCCCGACAAATGATTCACTTCCCGGCAACAAGTTATGAGTTTACCGACGCCGCCAGAACAGGCATGTTCAACCTCTTGTAAAATCCGGCTTTTGATTTGTCAATAAAACCAAACCTGATTAGATCAAAATCCATACAATCTTGGCCTCCGCGGGGGACCGAAGGATGAAACAACCCGTATATGACGTGTCACTCCCAATTCGAGGGTCCATACAGATAGTAGACTACTCAACATATCGTTAGGAATACATAAATAAAGAAATATACGGAAGAAAATGATAGTCCGGGTACTTGGTTGTGATCAAAATTGTTTATCACCATCAACTTACAACTATCTCGAGTCATCCCTTTCCATACTTCCGACATCATGCGCTTCTCTATCATCACACTCGGTTTAATTACCGCCGTCCAAAGTGCCGTAATCCAAGCTCGTGATAGCGGATGCAGCGTGTCTCTTGAACCAACAAAGAACCCGCCGTCGGGTGCCGGTGAGATAATCGCTTACGGTCCGTCACGGCAGTCTCTTATGCTTTTTCCATCCAGATAATAGAACTAACAATTTATCTCAGGTTCAATCAGACGATGGAGTCAGGCAACAGGAGGGGGCAGTACCACTTCGGTACATATCCCCCCTCTTTGGAATTTTCGTCATCATGTCTAGCTAACTTTGGTTCATAGGCCTGGGTCGACTATTCTGGCTCTCTTAAAGCTCCGTACTCATTTAAATACAAAGCGAATACTATCCCCGGGTATGAGACGAACGCCAAGATCAAGGCCGTTCTGAATAACGGATGGGTTGGTACATATCTTACTGGAGGGAATTCGCCTGTAAACAACGATTTCCTCATCACTGGTTTCTCTTGCAGTTAAGGGCGGGACCAAGATATATTAGTCAGGGGAAACGGCGAATGCATGTTCTTGATGAATGAATGTAGCATGCGGCAAGTTTAACAACTATGGGCTAAGACCCTGGGGGTTTTACTTAAGCAAGATTACGTAGAAGCACCATTCGTGGACTCATGCGTTACAGTTACAGCACCGAGCACAGTGATTCCCATGTCGTAAGATCTATGTGCACCAAAGAGTTGTGATCTCCTTGAAGTCAGTATGTTGTATTTGGTCCGCATCAATTGGTCTGGTTAGCATGTTTAACACTGTTGCATTGAATTGTCATAGCATTTAAGTATTGATTTATATGAGAAGACAAAACTTAGTCAGTTAGAGAGGGGGAAGGGAGGTCAGAGAACTAATGAGACAAAATATCGGCCAATTTCATATGCCAATATTAATATAGGAAGTCCTTGATGTCAAATATTATCAGAACTCGATAAGTTCATTGACAACAAATGGAACTTCTCGCTTTACCTGCTTCAGCATTCTATATTGACATCCTAATCATCAATGCCTAGGTCCTCACATATCTGACTTTAATAAGCGTAATAGTTTAGTCATTAACATAACTCATTTGCACGCTTTTAATAACTGAAAGGCTACCTATAGTATTATCCAACACGCTCTCTGCTCTGTGGCCAATTATACAGCTATGAATGATGACAAACATCGGCGTTATTGCGGAATACAAGTTTCGGTATAGAGTTATGCAATTCTAGTGGATTGCATAAGCGTTAGCAACAATCTTTTCCCCCTCCAGTGTGCGAGCGTGCATTAATATAAAAAACTTGTTAAGAATGTAACCCTTGCATCCAAACCTCAAGTTATAGAGCGTCACTGGTAAATCTGTATTTTCACTATCCTCGGTCACTAGCTTAACTATAGGTTTCATACAAGACGATACCATTGCGTAAGTTATTTGCTTTCAAAGAACTACTTAGCAACTTCCTTTATCAACTTCTCAATATCCTCCTCGCTCAACTCCTTGATCCCCAGGAGCTCGTTGTCCAACTTATCGAATTTGGCGCCGTACCCCTCACCCCAGATGGCGAGTGTGATGAAATTTATCACGAAATTCGCCGGGTTTGGCTGAGGCTTCTTCAGTTCCTCCCAGCCCTTGTTGACAACATCGTCAATCGAGGCGTTCTCGACTTTCCAGTCGTTTGAGCCAGTCGCTCTCTTGGCGATCTCCAGGAGCTGCTTCAACGACAGCGCGGTATCCTGGACGTATACTGCGCGGTTCTTGGTCTCTTCCGGATGCTTCAGCACCCCGGCGACCGCTCGGCCGATTGTGGCCAAGCTGGTTGTGCTGAACACGCGGTCTCCGCCGTCCCAGAGCTTGATGCTCTTCTCCTTGACATTCGCAACGAGACCGACCTTGAGGCCCCAGTCGAAAAACGGCCCAGTGAGTACAAGCGTGTAAGTCAAGTCGCTGGTCTGGCCTTCTTTCTTCAGCGCAGTCTGCACGGCAATTTTGCCCTTAAAGGAAGGCAGCTCGGCGGTTTTGGGATTTACTGTGTTAGAGCCAAACTCGGATGGTATGAATCGCTTGACACCGGCCTTCGCCGCCGCCTCTACCAGCTTAAGCTGGCCGGCTAGTGCGGGACCGCCGAGGGTCGAGACGACCGCGTCGTGACCTTGAAGGGCATTGGTGAGAGATTCCAACGACTCGTAGTCTACCTCGGCTACCTTGGCAGAGGAAGGGAAGCTGTGAGACGATTGTTTGCGTGTGAGAACTGTCACATCGAACCCGGCTTCAAGTAGTTGCTGAAGAACAGCCGGACCAAGATTTCCGGTGCCCTGAACAATAGGTTAGCATTAAAGTTCATGGAAATTCATATCCAAGGAAACTCACACCGGCAACAGCCACTTTCTTGATGCTAGACATAATGGTATCTGTTATATTGTAGGCGATAGAAGTAATTGTGTTTTCAGTTTTCTTATGTTGTCTGGAAGAACCGCAAGATTGAGTTTTAAAGTTGGTGACTCTCTACTAGTTATTATAGTCGGGAACCAGAACGATCATATCTCCTGGCGATATTAGGAATATCAACATAGACGCTTATTCATCAGTCAAAACCACCACAATAGGATAATGATACAGGGTCGAGGAGAATCTAGATGTGTAGATTGATAATGCAACCCCTCCGGTTAGTCACCTCGTTGATCAAACCATATCCCACATCACGCAATTCATATATCCCACATTCAGCCGATGTCACAATTCATCCCACATTATGCATCCCACATGAGCCGCATCCGCATCTGCTTATGTCTTCAAGAGCTAAAGCCAGCTAGCAATGTACGCTAATTCACGACCATGGAATCAAGAGATATAAAAGAGGCTAACGCATTAAGACGCGTGGATTACATATTATAAAGACTGTTTTGCAGGATGAGTAATTCGTCTGCATCATAGCACGTACCAATTCATGTATGACCTGAAACAGTTAAAGATTTAGATTCTTAGTAACAGAATACTTCATTCCCGGATTTGTATGCTTTTTGTCGAAAAGCCGTCGGTTTTGTTGCTGGGGCCTTCTATATTTCCGAAACTTTCCCTCTTCGCGTTGTTCTATGGAGTGCAATGTTTCAGGCAGTCAGGCTTCAACGATACAGAGTAGAGGTGAAGAAGAATACACTAGATTAGGAGGGTGCCAAATTGGAGTTCACTTCAAGCATAGCCTGAGGATGTTCCCAACCCAATCCAAATGGAAAACAAGAAAAAAGTATCAATAAGTGGAAAGAGCGGGGTTTATAAATCGAGATCTTTCGTTCGATTATGAGCTTGGACAAATCTACTTCTTCATCAACTACGCAGTAAGAACCAGGGGAGTGAGGTTTCCACACCCAAATTTGAATATATGAGATATTCAGCCTGATAGGCGAGAAATCAACTCATCGGTTGCGTAGGCTCTCATGGGCATGAGCCTAACTGTCTTCCGCCGAATCACGACAACGTATTGAAGTTATAAATGACCAGCAGCCTACCGACCTTTCGTTCTGAACTTGGGTCTGCAACCCACAGACTGATTGGAGATAATTTTCCTCTTGATGAATCTTGTCACACGGATACAAGGCACTGGAACTGCACCCGATACCCTCCCAGGACTCAAATATGATTATACAAGCAGCAAGACTCGTACCTAACCACAGCCAATTTAACTATACGTATGTATCTTATCGAGCGAGAGAGCGAGAGCGAAGCCTTCACATATACAGAGATTGGGTCGCTAGCTGGCTAAAGGGGACGACTAGGCCTTCAAAGTCCCCTCGAAGCCTGGGATGATTATTGTTCGTCGGAGTCTGTTTCAAGCCCCTGATTTCAAGCCCTCGCTGCGAATAGGTGCCGGCGTGATACTAGCGATAGCCAGCATTGTGTTGCGTTCTTATCTGAGACGATGCGTAGCCTCTATCGTTTCTGATCACAATCGAAATTTCTTTAAGTGTCACAACAACGAGACAGATAGCTGCCTTAAAGTCCTGTGCGTAACAACAAGTGTTTATTGTCTAACTTAAAGTACAGCGTTCCTGACACTAGGGCTTGGATCCTATAATTTTTGTGACGAGCCCAGTATCTTATCGCCGCTAGAAGTGTTGAAGCATATCTAACTCACCTCACAGCTTCTATCCAAAGTTATATGCTGATGGTTGTAGTCTACATACTACATGTAGGTTGTTTGTCGCCTTCCCTAATGTCATCATAGTTTCGAGAAGTATATAGTTATTTGCCGCCGATTGCGGAATGTAGAATCACGTTGTTATGAAGGTTCATGAAAAGATTATTGTAACTATTAGCTATGAAAACAATTTACTTCACGAATCCAGCTCGCCGTGCGTATAATATGTATGTACTTAGAGAAATAGTCTAGACTTTAAATGAATGAATGAATACGCACAGACAACAAGTGGTTCGATTATTACATATATGGCAATGTGAGGCCGAGAACCGCCCGA
This sequence comes from Xylaria cubensis, assembly GCA_022385715.1. Classification (NCBI taxonomy): domain Eukaryota; kingdom Fungi; phylum Ascomycota; class Sordariomycetes; order Xylariales; family Xylariaceae; genus Xylaria; species Xylaria cubensis. The sequence goes on along the minus strand of MU279057.1, from coordinate 210,768 downwards.
ACCTGAGTAAGTAGTCGAGCTTTGTCGAAGTGATACTGACTCTTGCTGGAGTGCTCAACACGGAATAATTTGTTTGTTAGGCTATCGGAAGCGCGTAAGTGGAACTTTGCACGTGGAGTTAGAAACGTGCCATGTTATCCTAGCCTTTGAGCAGGGCAGGAGCAGGGGCCATAATCGACGTTGGCGTTGGCACGGACTCACAACACGGAAGGCTAGATTTCTTTACGATTCACACTTTGCATACTATTAGTACTGTGGCTTCGAAGTTCTCGTTTATTGCTTCCGTCTTGTACTACACTACCCCCCCTAGCGACCCCATATTTCCGCCAACGGCCGATAGTAGGCTGGGGCGGCCACGCGCCAAAACCAGTCTTTTCTCCGGTATTCGTTGGTTAAGGCAGGCTAACATTTAAACTAATGGGGCTTAATTCGCCGCTACTTGCTATAGCTGTGGTAGCATATCATCGAAAATCGTATGACAAGCAGGCTGAGAAAAATTTGATGAGAGGTGAGGTGGCGAGCATCGAAAGGTTTTCGATCGAGGCTTCATGATATTACATGGTGGAAGCCTGCGCATAGGTATAGCTTTCGCGGTATATAGTCCCGGCCCCTCGAGGTTACAGCGTTCGGGGTTTGTTGCGTCCCGACGCCACGATTCGCTAGAGGTTGCTGGACTATGGGGTAAACCAAGGGTAACACCCACACTTGGGATACAGTGCGCAATATTGAGACTCATGGGAGCCCACTGGCTTTACCAGCCTTCGTGAGCCAGCCTAGCTGCCCCATTTTGGACCGCATTGTGTGGTATCATCCCTTCATGTCCTCTACGCAGGCAAGCGCGTTACCATCAAGGAACAACTGGCGTATAGGGGACGAATCAGCGATTAACCGGCGCCAACGCCAAAGCCAAAACGGCCTGTTATCAGCTTCCTTTCAGGCCACGCTGGAGCAGGGGCCTCAAGCCCCCCGGGCGCCCTGCCGATAACTAAGGGCATGGTTAAGGCTATCCTAGAAGGACTAAGAAGGACTAGGTAGGCCAGTGCCTGACGATCCGATCTCTTTTCTTCTTTGTGGCTTGCATGCTAAAATGACGCGGTTCAATACTTACCTGGATGTTTTTGGCGAGAGCTGTTAGCAGTAAGCACAAGGGTCTAAGTGTGTGCTGACGATACGTACATAATAGTAGGATAGATAACCACGGATTAACTTGCCTTATCCTTCCTGCATTCAAGCGAGGCCTTCTCAAGAGGTAGGCAAACTGCACGTTCATTGGAAAGGGCAGTTGATATCCGCCGGGCGAGCCAGCCACTGTCCTAGGTTATCCCCTATTTAAGCTGAAAAGAAAGCCGTCCAATCATGTTCTTAGACATAAGTATATTGCAATAAGGTTCGATAGAATGGAACCGGACTATTTGCTCGGGTTGCTAGGGCAGTACCGTAGATTTTATTGCACAGTATCAGTACTAATAGTCTATCGGCGGGATCAACTTCCGGGGCAAGTTATGAATTGTCTAAGATACGAAGCCGTTAGAGTACACCTCACAGTATACAGAAAGACTGCTTACTGTCGCGTATTGGTTATTTAGTCTTGGTATCTAGATACCTACCTGTAACTACCACATCACAACACATATTGGTCGATTGCTACATTATGAGCAGCATTGGCATTTCGGTGCCGAAGGCGAAGGGACAAAGAAGCATACCTTACTGTAGTAAGGACATATTTACATAGGGAGGAATGTTCGTGCTGCAGAACACAGGCAGGACAAGCAGGACAGACCCAGAACTTCAAAGGATGGGATCGCGAAAACACCCCACAGACACTAGGTGAGGTCTATTGAGGCTCGAGTCCACATCCCGATACCCACCTAGGCAGCTGGTTATTCGGCAAGTGACCGGGGGGGAGCGAAGCGTTGGAATTGCCATGCGCCATGGGGCGTTGGCAACACGATGATCGATTCTTTCGGCATGGTAAGGGAAGGGTGCTATGTCATGATGTTACGCTGTAAGTGGTGAGGGATGCAAACGAGAGGGGAGAGGGGAGGGTGTGTCCTAAGGATATGGGATGACAAGCTGTCAAGGCACACGCTATCCGCATTATCAGCAAGCACCAAATATGCCGGTATGAAGGGATTTAGTTAAGAAGGCAGGCAAGCAGGCTACATGTAGTTAGTTGAGGCAGTCGAAGGGGTGTGTGTGACGACTGCTGTGCCGCCTCCAACTGCCCTGCAAGTGGCCTGCAAATGCCTGCAAACGCCCTGTCGTGCCCTGTCGCTGACTTCATAGCGTTGAGTCCTTTTTCGGTTTTTACACCCATTCGATGTGATGACGTCCGTGCTTCGATTTCCTTTTCGGTATATTGTCGGAATCCTTTGAAGGGCCAAATAGGCAATGAATAGGAGGGCATTTGTCTTGTGATGGCAATTATAACAAATCCTCATTAACATTCATTCCCTTTACCAATACTTGTAGATCATAAGGTGACATTAACCCGGCATCGTCCAGTAACAGCAGCAGCAGCAGCAGCAGCCAATACAGTATGTACAAACTTTACGGTACACAACAGGTACTAGTAGTTATATATCATTCGGTTCATTTACTGCTACACTAGCTCTACAGTATCATTTCGGCAAGGGACTTTTTAGCCAAGTCTGCCCAGTAGTCTGGAATCCGGTACCCCGCCAAAGTAGCTCGTACCTACAGGTAGGCTCTGGGAAGGGAGCTCCACAGTCACATTGAATTCGCGAAGAGAGTCGCCATCCGCCATCCGCCCTCCGCCATCCTCTGCCCTGACATATAATCCATCCCACTTGACAGACATACATACATGTACATGCATTCACACATACACATATATGTACACACACATAATATATATACTTACATGACCCTGACCAGATCCCGACCATATCAACCCTTATCCTGGTTCGCGTCTCTCATCTCTGTTTGTCTGACTCTCTGCCTGTCTGACGTTCTGCTAGATCTGCGTGGCTGATTCAAAAGGGGGATGCGCCTCTTCTTCTTCTTCTCTCTGAGATAACATCTACTGCTCATCGACTGTAATTCCAAGATCAAAGAGGTTCGACTGGTTTCGAGACCATCCACGATTAGCTGTGTCGCCTTGTATACTTAACTTTTTATCTCCCATATCCCTTATAAGCGGCTTTTGGTGGAACCCGGTGACAGAGCTACATTACGCTACCATCCTTTAAATCAGCACTACGGCGAGCTTCTACATACCCGCAATACCACATTACCTAAGTTAGCTGCTTTTGCACACCGACATCGACACGCGCGAAGAAAGGAACCAGAAGAGCTAAAGAAGAAGAGAGAGAAAAAAAAACGGTATTCCTCTGCGGGAAGCTCTTTCTCCTCTTTGTCCCCTGCTACCATCTCTTTGGTCCGGCGTCCACCGATATTTGGTAGTTTGAGACAAACCTACAACTACACCAACATACACCGCAAACCTTCCAGGCGCCGGCGACGGTCCTTGCGCACGCGCAATTACGTGGTCAAAACTGATTCAACCAACCTGCAGTCTTTATTTTGTCTCTCCTCATCCTTGCTCCGCCCAATCCGTGCCCTCCGCGTCTCTCGTGCTCGGTCCGTTTGTCGGAGCCCATCTTTCAGCGGTCGGAGGCGGCCAATGCAGCCACGAGACAGCTCCAGCCAGCGCGATAACCCAAAAAACAGGCCAAGCCAAGCCCAAACAATCACTACAGCAGACATAACTAGGTTAGATAGGTAGCAGCAGAAGCAGCAAACAGCAGCAGCAGCAGAGAGGAGTAAAGATGGGTCTGTTTTCCCGGAAACCCAAAACACCCAGGCCTCTCACCAAGGACTCGGCCAGCTTCGACTCGGACAACTCGCACAACATCAGCATCGGTCGGAGCAGTAATAACAAGAGTGTCCGTTCCAATACCCTCAACTTCAACACCAACAGCCGCACCTCTGCCAGCAGTCTTGGTGGCCTCCAGAGCCCCCTGACCCCCATGACGCCGTATCTGCCCAAGGTCAACCTCCCCAAACCCCCGGACCCGTCGCTCGATGCCGCCGGCTACCTGAGGAGCTTGGGGGCGGTGCGCGAGCGTTGCAAGGTTATCACCGAGAAGGCGCTGGCAAATCAGCTGAATCACTTCGATGTTGATCTCGACAAGTTTCCCGATGTTGTCCAATTCGTTTGTCGCATCATCAAGGTGCGTTCGTCTATGCTCTCTATTTTATTATTTGCTATTGTCATTGATCCTTTTGTGTTGTTGTGTGAATTGTAATACTACGTGATGTTCCGTCGCATTCCGTTTTCTCTACTCCTTATTTATCCCTTACTTATTTATACTTGCTTCCTACACGCCTACTACCCGCCTTATACCTACACCATACATACATAGACATATATATTTAGATCATACAACTGCAGCAGCGCATGAAGGACCATGCATATAGCATACGCCTGTGCCTGCGCAATCTATCAACTCAGCCATCCATCAATCCGTCCACATCTTTGTCCCCTTTCTAGGTCGCACCCTAGAAAAGAACAAACCCCTCACCCTAACCCCACGCTTAGCATCCCCTTGCTATGATTGTCTTGGCATTTGCTATCCCCATCCCCCTCCAAATACCACTGCATGCAAATGGGGAAAACTTATGATATTGGACTCCAACTTCATTCACCCATTCACTAAGCGTAAACCGAACTCAATTAAACATACAGATGCAATCAAATTGTCAATTCAAACGCATCAAGACTAATTTCCACTATAGCGTGACTACGATGCCCCCTTCAACTCGATTCCGGGCCATGGGCGGTACCAGCACTTCGCTGTGGGTGGGCGCGATCGCATCGCGCACCTGATGTCGACTTTCGATGCTACCATCGACAATACCGAGAAGTGTCGCCGCCTGATCGACCTGTTCCTCGTCAGCGTGCTCCTCGACGCCGGCGCCGGCACCGAATGGTCCTTCAAGAGCGCCGACAGTGGCAAGGTCTACCGCCGTTCCGAGGGCTTAGCTATTGCTAGTTTGGAGATGTTTAAAGCGGTATGTTTTCTATTTTGTTATCATGCTTTCATGGTCGTGCAAGGCTTGGCGATTCGGTACAGGATATGTAGAAGGGTGGTATACGGCGTAAAGATGCGGCGCAGCAGGAGGAAAGCGAAGAGGCACCCGACTTACTATTATGCCGTTTTGTGCCGCTGATGCTGACTTATTTCAACAGGGCATATTCTCCGGAGACCCAAACAATAGGTACCAAGTCGACAAGGACGGTTTACGGAACTTGACAGTCGACCAACTTGCCAAGGGACTTCAGTCGCGACCTGGAAATGAGGTTGCCGGTCTCGAGGGCCGCTCCCAGCTGCTCCTGCGCCTCGGTGATGCCTTGGCTGAGAAGAAGGATTTCTTCGGCGAGACGGGACGACCTGGAAACATGATCGGTGCGTGCACTCCTGCACCTAAATATCGATACTACCTCGACTACCTCTATGCCTGCCCACCTTCCACTGTCCGTGCGCAGATGCCTTACTAACAAATCATAAATGCAGACTACCTCTTGGCCCACCCCACAACACAGGCCTCCTCCAGCCCAATAATCGTGCTTCCCGTTCTCTGGAACGTCCTCATGTCAGGACTAGCACCAATCTGGCCCTCGTCCCGAACCGCCATAAACGGCGTGTCTCTGGGCGACGCGTGGCCATGCGCCGCCATGCCGCAAGTACCACAGCGGAACAGGACGACATCCTCGGGCTCTTCTCCACCGACATTCTCCCCTTTTCCCTCCACGACACATTCGCAAGCGGGAAGCGGCGCCACGGAAGCCTGGGAGGCGATCCTCCCCTTCCACAAGCTGACGCAGTGGCTCACGTACTCGCTGATGCAGCCCATGCAGTCGATCCTCAAGATCCAGTTCGCGGGCACCGAGCTGCTTACGGGTCTCCCCGAGTACCGGAACGGCGGCCTCTTCGTCGACCTGGGCGTGCTCACGCTCAAGGATAAGGATATGGAGAGGGGACTGGAGAATTACAAGAATCATTCGAATCGCACGGGCACCAAGGGCGTAGAAGTCGCGCCCATGTTCGAGCCTGGTGACGATGTTATTGTCGAGTGGAGGGGTGTCACTGTGGGGTTCTTGGATAAGCTCTGCGCTGATGTTAATGTGGCCTTGAGAGAAGAGTTGGCTGGTGGCGAGCTTACGCTTGCGCAGTTACTCGAGGCGGGAAGTTGGAAGGTGAGTTTACCCCCTACCCCCCTGTTTTTCTCAGCTATCTTTGGGGATTGTGCTAATTATATTGATGAATGGATAGGGTGGTCGAGAAATCGCCGAAGTCAGCCGGCCGAATACGAAAGAGCCGCCTATCTTGATTGATTCGGATGGGACGGTGTTTTAATCAAGCATGAAACAGAGAATTATTTTGTATACCCTACCTTACTTAACCACCTAAGTATGAAGCCAAAGAAAAAAAAAATTAATTAAAATAAAGATTGGACCCTTTGGGACCAAGAAATGAAATCTGCTGTGTTCTTGTCTTCTTGCCCGTACTTACCTACCTACCTATTTGCCTAATAACATATATACATATATATATATATATGTATCACTTACTTAACAGCTTATCTACCAGCATTTTTGCTGGGAAACATGGAGAGGTGGGATAGGGGAAGTGAAGGGGATTTGTAAGTTAAGTTCATACCGACACTTCTCGGGGCGAAGCAAAAGGCCAAAGGTGTCTGTCTATGAAGCTGACTGACTGACGGACACGCACCAGCGGCATGTTTCTTACCTACTTACTTACCCATCTGCGTAAAATCGTGAGAGGGGGGGAGGGGGGAGGTGAGGGATTGGCATAGCATAGCATAGCATAGCATTCAAGATAGGGAGGGTGTTAGGGACGACTGAACTACTGAACTACCAACGAGAATCAATGAATGGAAAAAGCGGGAAAGAGATGTTGAGAATAATGTATATATAAGTGAGAATATCATCAGTAAGGGAGAGGAAAATATGTTTGTTGATGAGCGATTGAGGAGGAAATATGAATGAATGAAGATGAGTAAGTGTGGTAAGTATAGCAGTGAGAACGAGGATATCTCTATCTATCTATCTCATACGTGAGTGACATGAGATGAGATGAGATAATTGTCGTCGCCACGTGCCGAGTCCGAATACCTACCTAGGTACTTATTCGATATCTCTTGCTTCCTTAGTATCGTAACATAACATATGCTTGACTGAGTTTTTGGCTTTCTGAAATTTATCGTAGTACTACGTACGTTGCTGGGGATAGAGGTTAGTTAGGATGAGGTGAGTCATGATGTAAATAAATCGTTAATTAATTATGGAATGATTAGACGTAGGTAGTAGCGTCGACACGCAAGTCCCATCTTCTAATACATGAGCATGAACACGAACACGAAAGCCTTCATCAAAACCACATCATGATTCTACACGGTAGTATGTATGTATGTACAGTAAGTCAGCCGGGCAGTCCCTGAACTCCGGATGAGCAGAGTCTTCCTTCCATCGGCACGTGCCCACCACACCAGTTCGATGTTGTACAGCTAGATAGATATCTCACAACCGTCTGTCTATGAATGACAAAGCGACGTCTCTTCTTTCTTCAAGAATGTCGCTCAGCACGGCGTCGACGAACCTCGTCCATCCGTCGCATAGCCTTCTGCCTCTCCTCCTCGGCCCGCTGGTCCTCGTACTCCTTGGCCTTCTTCCACTGGGCCTTCTGATCAGTCGCGCCGGTGGCCTCCTTTATAGACTTACCCGCGGCGTTCATGCCGGCCTCCCACTGGCCGAGGAGGCCAGGTTTTTCAGCAGGGCTCTGGTACTGAATGGCCGGGACGGCAGCGGCGCCGGCGCCACGGTTGGCGGGAAGGGGTGGGAGATCGGCCCATGCTCTGACTGTGGGGTTGAGGGTCGCCTGTGTCTGCACGACGGAGCCCATCGATAGACAGAAGAAGAACCACTGGAGACCGGCTGGCAACCATGCCGTTCCCATGAACATCAGAGGCGGCAGTATATACCTCATGCCCTTCATCATTGCCTCTTGCGCAGGGTTGCTTACCAGGTTGGCACTTTGCATTTGCTGACGTGAACGTGTTAGGGAGCGATACGGGTCTACGTAGTAGGACAGGAGGACACTATAGAACCAAGGCTGTAACATACCTGGATCGTAAGAACTGCCAGACCGGTTGAGATAATAGGCAAGACGAAGAGCGGATCGTGGACGGTCAAGTCGGTGAACCAGGCCAAACCCCCAGTCTCCATGCCGGGGACCGGAATGCCAGCCATGCCCCGAACTAGGCGGAACATGCCGTAAGTGAAAGGGATCAGGGCGAAACTGACGCCCGCCATTAATGGGTTTGCGCCGGCTGCCTTGCTCAGCCGTGACATTTCGGCCCGGGCAATAATCAAGGCGCCCTGATCCTTGGTGCGGTACGCGGCCTCCTCGAACGCGGCCTTGGCCTTCTTGTACTCCGGGGTGCCCGACATGGCCTGCATCCTCGCCGAGTGCTTGCTGCCGACCAGGGTGGGGTAAAACATAACGCCACGGAAGAGGACGGCGACGGCGGCGATGGAGAACCACCAGGGCATGCCGCTGTAGACGTGAATGTGCTCTAGCAGCCACTGACAGCAGGTTGTGGAACCCCAGCCGTAGTCGAGACCGAGTTCATGGAGGAAGCCGATGCGTTCGGGAATGTCGAGGAAGGACTGCGAGTCGAATCCGCGCAACAGATCGTCGGGGAGCTGGCTGAGATCGGGCTCGCTGCTGCTGCTGGCAGGGGGAGGCACGGCGGCGTTGCTCACAGGTTGTTCGGCCGGAGTAGACAGACTTGAAGTCGTCGTCGTCTCATATACGGGTGGCTGCGCCCCGGCGGGTGCTGACCATTCTGGTGTGGGCGTCTCGGTGACCTGCGAAGGTTGGGGGGTCTGCGGCTTCGACTGGAAAGGCCAGAGAGAGAGGTTCCGAGTGGCACCAGAACGTTGGGCGAAGACGCTGGATGCTGCTATACCCATAGAGGTACCGTATCCGACGGCCGATATGGAGGGTGTTATCTGGCCATATTGGGATGTGTTGGCGCAGGAAACGCTGCGTCTCGACAATACAGAGGACTGTGACTGCGCCTGGGAAAATTGTCTGGCTGACAGTAATGATGTCCTTGTGGGCTAAAGAGTGAAGGCGTAAGTAAGTATAGTGATAATGAGTATGAACACAAAGTATGCTATGGGCAGGGTCCAATTGGCTTGGAAAGAGGAAGGGAATAGATCACACCTTTGTCCGACTCGATAATGAATACCTCAGCGCAGAAGCTGGGTTTCTGGTGAGCCCTCTACTTGGCAGCATCGTGTGTGGTGATGAGGTCGGTAACCATCGGCCAAGGTTTAAGACGCCATGATGTAGAATTATTTTTGCGATAATGCGCGATGGGGATATGCACCGACTGAAAGGCTATTTCGAAGGTTCACTAACCCGTTACAGTACATCAATTTCACTGTCCGTTTAACTCCGATTGGTACGTACCTTGGTAAGCTATGGGGAAGCTCCGTCGAATGGTCAATGATATCAACAGCCTGGATATGCCATACTTGATACTTAGGTATAATAATCAAATCGGATATAAATTCTAACTCAGAAATGTAATCCACTTGAATGTTTTGGATTTAGTCACCTCGCGGCTTATATGTACATGTAAGCGCACCAAAACCAAGCTACATGTTTGATCTCAATGTCTAGAACCTAACACACAGAAGCTTCGCGTGAGCTGAAAAGACAGACCTAGCTAATCTGAACCGGGCTCATATCCTGATGGCGTTATCTAGAAGCAGAGTGGCGCATTAATAACTTGTGTCTCTCTCTTATTCTGTTCCAGGGTTTTCTTTCTGCGCCAGCCCATAAGAGTCGACATCTCTCAACTCAATATATGTACTTTGGTAATACAGCCGGTTGGTATCAAATATTCACAACCCATATCCGTCATTCCAAGCTGGTCAGGTCGTCTAGGCCGCCGGGCCGTACTCTCGGCTTCTCACGGATCTCGATGCCGGGGCCTATGGGGTGCGCCCTTCGCCTCGTCAAAGGGAAAACCTGCTCAGTTGCATCAGCACCACGTCAACCAACACCGCCAAGTACCCGTAGTATACGGGGCCAAAGACATACTTTTGTGCCTCCCCATCCTAACCTGAAGGCGGCCTCATGCGCGAACAGCTCGCCGAACCCTAGCATCATGCCGTTAATGAAGGGTAGGAGTAGGTTGATGGCGACGCCTCGGATCAGGGACCACGTCGTCGGTGGTTTGTAGAGGATCATATGCGGCGACGATGAGGATTCATCGGGTGATGTGGAAATGTCCTCGCCGGCCGAGTACTGCTCGCTGTCGGAGTGTATCGTGACGCCCGACTCGGCAAGCGGGTTGTGCTCTTCGGAGGCCATGATATTCGTTGAGTAAGAAGAGCACGCGGCGGTGATAGGAATGCGGGGTATTCTGTCTTAGACCATGAATCTTGACTCTGATTTAATATCTAAGGTCTGGAGACAGCGATAGGATAAAGGGTGCGAGTTAAGATAGATTTGTTAAGCCAGAAATAGCGGTTTCGGAGAAGGGCGTCTTGTCTCAGAGAATGCAGTGCTGGATTGACGTGCAGTTATGCTTGTAAACGGCCCTGTAGGTGAGGCTTGAGTTGGCCTTAGCGCTGTACCCCGGTACCTATAGGTACCCATTTAAGGCCATAGCGGGGTCGGGTCAGGACAATGACACAGCACCAACCCCACCATAGAGTACGCCGGGGAACGAAGGGAGCTTGATGTCGACAGCAAGAGCTGCCTGGCGGTAGTAAGGTAACATCTTAAATCTTCAATCACAAAAACACGGAATACGCACAGTCGTTTTACCTATCTACATAGAACTTCCTTTTTCGGTCGCTATTCCATCAATTTACTTCAACACACGCACACAGCACACCCCTCCATCTCCCAGCACATCCGTAGCGGCCAACCCATTCCGTTTGTCATCAACGACAACCACTGTTCATACCTTTAAACATAGCACATCCGACGCTTTCTCGTACACGAAGTCTCCCGTCAACGACGCCATGGATAATCGTGAGGATCAAGATGCGCTCACGAGTCAATTCATAAATATGACGGGCGTCGGCACCGAGCAGGTGAGCTTCCTCTTTCCTTCGCTCCCCCTTATTTCATTTTGGCTTCCCTCGTTGTTTGCCATTCGCATTGACTTCGCCTAATACGAATTATTTTTTTACAGGCAACAAACTACCTAGCTATCAGCAACTGGGATCTCGAGGCTGCTGTTCAGTCGTACTACGCCGACGAGGATGAGAACGAGACCACAGCTGCCGCCGGCGGTAGTGGTGAGGCCAGTTCCTCAGCCGCTCCTCCCGACTACACCGGCCCCCGTACTCTCGACGGCCGACCCGCACCCCAAGCCATTCCCACCACATCGAGCGCCGCCTCAAAACGACCTCAAAAGAAGAAGGGGTTGGCTACTTTGAGCTCGTTGGGAGGAGGCGGTGCGCACGACCATGACGACGACGATGATGACGAGGACAATGACGATGCCGCCCGCCGCGACACATATGCCGGTGGCGAGAAGAGCGGTCTTGCCGTTCAAGATCCAAGCCAGGGAGTTGATCCGAAACGCCTAATCAACGATCTCCTCTCTAAGGCGAAGAAGTGAGCATCGCATTGTTCCTACCCATCCTACTAATTTTGCTAATCTCTACTCTGTAGTAGTGCCCGGCGTCCCGAGGCGTCCTCTCCCGCCGGTCCTTCTAGCTCATCCTCTTTCCGGGGTAGTGGCCAGACTTTAGGTGGCGAGGGTGCCGAGAGTCGGGTAATTCCTGACCCTCTCGGTCCTACAAGCCGTGCGCGCCCACAAAATGCTGAGCCTCAGACGCGAGTCTTGCACCTCTGGCAAGATGGCTTCAGCATTGAAGATGGAGAGTTATGCAGGTTTGACGACCCAAGACACGCGGACGATTTACGCATGATACAACAAGGCCGTGCACCCATCCACTTGATGAATGTGCGATACGACGAGCCCGTAGATGTCAAGCTGGAACGCCATAACGAGAACTACCGGCCACTTCCCAAAAAGTATAAGCCGTTTAGCGGCGAGGGCAAACGCCTTGGTAGCCCTGTACCTGGTGAGGCGGCGGTTGCTAGCACGAGCCAACCCACAGCGACTACATCAACTCGCGCAGCTGCATCATCATCGACTGCCCTGAGCAGTTCTGTTGATGATTCGCAACCTACTGTCACGATCCGAATTCAGATGCTGGATGGCACGAGACTCCCTGCTCGTTTCAACACATCACAGACGGTTAACGACATCTACGACTTCATCAGCCGTGCATCTCCCGAGCTGCGAAGTAGCGGATGGGTGTTGGCTACGACATTCCCCAACAAGGATCATACTGATAAATCCCTGGTGATAGGAGAGATGAACGAGTTCAAGAAGGGCGGCACTGCTGTTGTGAAGAGAAGTGCGTGAGCATTTTTCGGGAGTTCCTTACTATAGATATGGAATTATTGGCTAGGATGCATGCACGTCGTCGTTGCTTCCCTGATCCAGTCAAAGCAACAGATGTACACATAGAAATGGGATGATAGAGCGGTGTTCATGCACGGACTCTTTCTCGTAACTTCTCGGGCCTGAATCATGAGTCAATGCTTCTCATGCGTTCGAGAAGTAGCACAATAGCCCAAGCAGAAACAACACGTGGCAGAAGATTGAATGTTACGAGATATAAGACTTGAAGTCCCCGTGATAGAGTTGGTATCATTGAAAATGCGTTCAGCCTTGTGCTGACACTTAAAACGTCGCTTCGAGACTCGTGAATAACTTAAAAACCTTGAGATCCTTCCATCAGATAATGAAAATAAATCGATTCAGATCCGCAATCCCATCCTTCTTGCAATCCCACCCAAACCCCGTCTCCCCCCTCCCTCCCTGACTTTCTACCCCAAACTCAGCACGTATCCAACATACTACTCAAAGCGCTCTTTTCCGCCGACGTGATGGAAAGCACCCAATACGTCTTGACCTGGATCCAAGAGCGCGCATAGACGCAGTAGAAGCTAGATAGGGGGGGTTTCCATTGGTCTGGGCTCTTGTCCCCCTTTGATTGGTTTACGTTGTCTGTTACGGCCCAGAGTTGAGGTCGGGTCACGTCGTTGGCGAATTGTTGGCGTTTGGCTGTTGTCCATTTATTTGCGCCGGACTTTTTTTGGGTATTGTTAGTTATATCCTCAAGAGTTTGACGGTGGTGGGGGAGATTTTGGAGGCTAGGGGGGAAAAGTAAAGAAACATACAATCCAGGCATTCTTCAACGGAACCATATGATCGATATCGACATCCGCTGGCGCCGTCCATTTCCCGCCGTCGTAGGGGGACGTCCAGGTCCCGCTTGTGGGGTAGCAGTCGGATCCCACGACGACGCTTGTTCCGTCGCGCTTTAGCACGTATTCTCTCGTGTTGCAGGTTCCTTCGATTGTTATCCACGTCGGGAACAGATCCCGTTCATAAGCCCCGTCGTCGGGGTTCGTGGATACTGTCAACGCCGCCAGTTGTGTGCGGGCGCTGGTGGCTGTTGGGATGCCGGGCTATGTGGGTTGTTAGTTATAGGGGTTTCGAAAGAATGAAGAAGGGGAAGCGAAAAAGGGGGAGTTTGGTTGGGATGTGATTGCTGAATTTTTGGGGTTTAATTTGTTAATGTTGGGAGATGGAAGGTGCGATCATTATGGTAAGTAGGTGTTACGTAGTAGGAGGGTTCTTGCTCATCTTAGAGAAGGAGCATCAAACATACGGGAGTCGGCATAGGGGCCGGAGCAGCAAGCACCGCGGCTGCGGGCAGCAGCGCGGCGAAAGTGAAAGACCACTTCATGATGGGCGGTTCGAAGGTGAGACTTGATAGGAATATTCTAAGAAATATTTTTCCGTCACGGAGATTTATACACGGGCTTTGACCTCCTATATATGTGCAAGGTACGTAAGGTAATACCTTATATAGATGTATACATATATAAAAAAAGTCCGAGATGGGACGGGATGACGGACGGTATCAGCGAGCGCGAACCTTCGTTCATAAGAAGGGAAGGAAGGGAGGGAGATAGGCTTTGATATATACACTTTTTGATTCCCTCCCTCACTCACGTACTCACTCGCAAGTTCACCCGTGCGCAAGAGTATAAAAAAGCGCGAGTAGAATACACCGAGACAGGATACTACCCTACTACTCTACGAACCTGCCAACCAATACAACACATACATAAGTAGGTAGTAAGGAACCCCAGATTGGTTGGTCCCTGCTGATCCCTCTTCCAGCTTCGTTAGGAGTAAGGCTTCGGGAGAGATCGACGAACTAAGGCTGCAAAGCCGGTGAGCGATAAGCGACTCAGGACGTCTTGCTCTGTTTCTTCACCTCCTCACGTGTGTAGCGTTGTACTCGGTGTCACGTATCTACTGGACTACTACTGGACTACCTATTACTACTATACGCGGGAACGGAGGGGTAGGTAGGATAGGGCGGAATTGTATGCTGTCGATCGTTTGTCCCCAATGTCTCCTCGACCTAGTAAGTAAGTTTGCTGGCGTGTTCGGGGCGGAATTTGGGTTATCGCTTTGAAGTTTCACTATCTAATTACCAAGATAAGTAGGTAAACGGGCCATGTGATACCTTATTTGGTATTTGTTAGCTTTATTTTTCAGGAAATACTTGTATCTGAGTAGATAGATACCATCTGCTTTACGTTAGAATATAGACAAGTGCAGTGAGGCAGGTAATGTATGGAGTAAAGTGCAACAACACCAAGTAAGCCAAGACCAAAGTCCGATCTTGGCAAAGGAACGCTTGCCCACATAATTGCCTTGCTGGCTGAGATCGCTGGTAAGGAAGGACCTTGACCTGCCGCATTGATTTAAGCTTTGTCTGGCATTGATACACTGCGATATCTAGATAATGTGTTGTCGAGACGGGATATGTAGACAGACGCACACATGTCGGCGGACTCCGTCTTCATAGGTCTTCATGTGTCGGTGTTGCTTTCTTTCTTCATGCTTCATCAATTTCTCTCCCCAGTAACTAGCTCAGAGGTAAGTGGTCAGGTACAAATGCCCAGCCCCTCCTCCACCGCTCACCATCCGTCTTTCCTTCACGTGTTGGGGCTTAACAAACACATGGTTTGATCCGCGCAACTCGATTCGCACAAGTCCCCCGTCTATGTACAGCGCCAAGCGCTTAAAGAAAATCCCCTCCCTAATTCACCGCGAAAGTTCGAAAATATGAAGCGCGGAGGGCTCAGCCATCAACCTGTCCCGAATACCGAGAAACATATAGGGCGGAGGAGGTGCATTCAACCTGTGACGAGGATAGAGCTTCTCATTGGTTGAACATCGCGTAGTGTCATTGAATTAACCTTCCTAATCAGGGGTATTGCCGATCCTTTGGAGATCAGTCGTGTGGATAGTTTTAGTTGCAAGGGGACGGGATATCAGATACCATGATAATGGGTAAATCCGAATTCGGCATCCGGATGCGGGTTTCACGATAATTAAGAGAAGCGGATCCGATTGTAAAGTGACAGGCTTATCCTAACACCGATAAGCCTTGACTTGAACTCTAAGAAATCATACGAATCGTATGCGGAGCCAAGTCAAAACGCCATCATGACCATCAGGTATGTAAACAAGTTCAATTTGGTTCGAAAAAGAACGCTGGGTATTTTGCGACTAAAGACAAATGGTAATCAGGCCGAGGCAACGAAAAATCATTCATTCTTTGACGTTAGGTTCGTGGACCCGCGGCGGGGCCGTCTAAGAATTTGAAGCTCTCTCTTGCAATCTGGCAGTTAAAACGCGCCGAATTGAAGCGAGCTTCTCCCGGTGGTAAAACCACCATAAGATATGTGTTGGTCGTGAATTTACAGACGAACATGGAGAACCTGACACCAGCCTTATGCTCCTATTTGAGAGCACATTAGCATGAACTCAACGCTAGATGACGGGACTTCCGTCTCGGTACTTAGGAAAGCCTTGACTTACCATCAAAACGAACTGCTCGGTGTTACGGGGAGTTCCGGTGTAGCGACTGATGCTCTGCTTGAAATGCTTCATGATATTGGACATGCGTTCTTGGCGGTCTCCTGTAGGATTGTTCTGTCCTTCTTCGGATGTCCAACTCGAAACTACGAGGAAACTGGTTCTTTCGAACAAAAGCATCTCCTCGGCTTCTATGATAGTGCCGAGCGCTCCCAGCTGAGACTCGATGACAGACAGATTGGGTACGAGGTCGTGGATGATGCTGGCCCATGCCTTGTATAGGGACTGATCCCATATCGAAGTCGCGAAGGGGATCAGATCCACCTCTGTCGTGATACCTGCCGCGTGGGTGAATTCGGCAGTCTTCTGCTGTACCAGTCGTACGCGGTCGACGAAGACGGCTTCTCGCGCGTTCATGGTGATCAGATCCATCTTGTGAATGAGGACGTAGACCTTGGCGGTGGGCGAGTACTGCATCATGGCCGATATGATGGATACGTAGGTGGCCATGTCTCGATCGACATCTCTTGACTCGATGTCGAAGACGTAGATCAAGACTCCCACGTTCGAGAAGACGTGAACTCGCTGTTGGGATAAATAATTTTCCGTGAATGCTTCCTGGCCGCCACAGTCCCACAGGTTAAGCGTGAGGTTGCCTAGGAATTTGACATGGGAGAGATCGATATCTATTGTCGCTCCCCTGCGATAGCACCCACAGGTCAGCTGGACGTATATATATCGTGCAGAGGATGATGGAAAGAGAACATACAATCGTCGGGTGTCCCTAGCAATATAGTTGGAGAATATTATACTCCGCATGCTCGACTTGCCAGAGCCACTCTTGCCCATGAGCAGGACCTTCTTCTTCTTAGGCTTCTTAACCTCGCTCCGAATATCGGTGGCCAGGCTCTGGCTCGTCGACGCCTCGGCATCCGCCATGGTTGCTCGTGTTGTGTCCGACAAACCTCTCCAATGTTTGCTCTAAGCGATTCTTCCCCCGAGAATTTATTGGGGTAATTGTATGTACAATTCCAAGGAACTCAATAAGCGTTCAGTTGATGACAATGTATGCTCGGCGTGTGGGTGTGGAAAAGTCAGTCAGCGTAATAGACTCATCGTCGGTCGTGTCGGGCGAGAACGCGAATAACGACAGAACTTGGCTAGTCAGGACAATTGGCAAGTACTTCGGGTCTTGGTTTGTCGGATTGTGACTACGCGTGAACCGTAGGAGCGACTGATCGGATTCGTGATTACTTGTGGTAGAAAAACGTCGGTGGTTTGGTCAAGTTCAAGCAAGCGTGTGTAACTGCCCAGTTGTTGAATGCTGAAGCTATCCGTCATAGGCGTAGGTAAGGCGACGGACAGCTGGAACCGCGGGGCTGGTTGAGCTCCACCCATTAAACAATTGGAGCCTAGGAAGGTTCAGCTTACAACGGTCTCGGCACGTGGCATCCCAACAATCAATGAATAGGTGACGTCAGCGAGAATAGCATGTCTCAAGTAAATTCTGTGTCGATTCAATCTTCTATGCCCAAATCACATATTACCTAGGTACCTGTCACAGAGCTTAGTTTGCTTTCAATGTTGTGGCTCGCGATGCTCATCAGGTAGAATCATTTCGTTACAGATCCGCTTCTCATGTTCAGATCACATTATATCATCAAGTCTATTGAGGTTCTTCCCTCTATATGATTTTTATTCAAAACAATAATGCAAACAATACATTAACTCATCGCAAAAGCACTTGCCTACCACCTATCTGTAAAACTATGTTAGTATGCTAAGTTAGTCTATAATTCACCTCAGCAGCTTCAACCATGGCCGTAACATCTACATTACTCAAAAAACACATCAATCAGAACGCAACCCCTATCCGAAGGAGCAACCGAACCTCAGCCCAAACAGTCTCCTCAAACTCCCTCCGAACCTCAGGCCGTAGTCTAGCGAAATCACTACCCTTCCGCTCCAAGTACTCTATCACGGGGTTTTTCTCGAGCCGCAACATCGAGTACACTCGATTTGCTAGCATATCTACCTCATCATCATCATTCTTGTATGATGATGCTGTAGTAGTATGAACTCCTCTCCGGATACACCGCCTGATTTCGAGCAGTGCGTACCTGTTACTGCGTATCGCGGGCGCTTTCCACGGTATGGGTTGAGGTTGTAGGGGGTTGTTGTTGTTGAAGATCCTACCTAGTCGGTTTGTGGACATCCTACATGGTGGTAGAGGTAGACAAGGTAGTATGGGGCAGCTGCCCCTTGGGCTTTCAAGTGGGTATGATTTACTTCGTAGAGGGCCTTGGATAAAGTGCTTTGCTTTGTTGGCTTCATCGTTGGGAGCTTTGATGCGGTTGAAGCAGGACATTCTACTTTGTTTTGTCGGGGTTCTAGAGAGGGTAGGTAAGTGAGGTAGATATGTGAGGTAAAGTCAGAGTATGAAGTCACGAAGTAAAGACGAACTTCGCGATCGTAATACTTACCTTGATAAAATTCTTATATATGAAAACTGGTGGTATCTTGTCTGCGATCTGTGTGCTCTGAATCTTTGAGCTTTAGGGACTGGTTTAGTTGGTGACAGCGTAGAGGCATGATGCCACCCTAGCATTATTTGTATACCTGAGGCTAACAGGATGGTCTTAACGTTGTCATTGTCTTTAAGGTTTGAGACAAGTCTATTCTGTTGTTCGTGACAACACTGTTCTTTGTTGAAAGTAGGACCTTCAAAGCAAAGCTAACTCAGAACATGCACCCCTGTCACATATGCGAACGATCGATACTTTCGCAATATCGAGCACCCGGCATAGAGAAGTCCCTAGACTTGCATAAGAGTGCATGCCCTCGCCGGTATTGCCACCTATGACATTCTACAAGTTTGGCATGTGGAGTGAAATCCCCCTTCGTTTCTTAGTTCACTCCAATGTCTACAGTTGGCAAGAACGCCAGATACTACATAAGAAAAGCGCCGACTGATTGGTTGAATGCCGTGCGTACTGTTGTTGTTCGCATCCAATAATAGAAGTCGAAGTGTTTAGAGATTAGGGCTAAGACTATATGGTATAATTGACAGTGGTTAAAGATCACTCATTCGACTCATCAGACACTCATTGGGATAAGCTCTGGCCTTATGTATGCTAAAAACGACGACTAAAAGCTACCGCCTACAACAGATGCTATATCAATTGCTTCGTCCCCCTTTCCGTCAATCGGACTTAACACGTTCCTATATTCTCTCATACCTTCAGGAGCGCGAATATTCCGTCGGAAGAGACTCGGTGAAAGGCAGGATCTTGGCATATTGCATGTCTAAATGATTTTTGATTTGGAACGCCTCCTCACGATCAACCCACAAACTGATGAACGCATCTCTTTGGAAGTCCCCTGGGATGGTTATCGACACGCAATCTGTTGTTCTTGACTTTCCCATTTCTCTTTCTTCTTTGTAACGACGACTGAGTCGAATAGCTTCGGCGAGTAGGGGGCACAAGACGCCGTCAAGAGTGCTGATGACTGCCTCGGTGTTCCAGACCTTGGGATCTAGATCGGCTATTTAGTAACTTCACTAATCGGTTTCAAAGGTGTCTGTCACTAACACATCGGGTCTGGTAACCTCCCGCCAGGGATTGAAATATGCGAATCTGGACCCATGAAAGGGTCGGCAACTATTGGAGGAGGAGCCAAATCCAGAACCGGGGAAGGCTCGCGAGTAGATCGCATAAGTTTTATTTTTAATTTCTCCTCTGCTTCATGCCGGCACGCTGCTGATGTTAATATATGCTTTTACTTTACGATTTCGAAGAGCGCGGACTTACCACTCACGATGGAAGAGAGCCTGTCGAAATCGTCAGTCCTCATGTTGGTGGTGCAGCTGGTTAAAGCCGCGGAAATATCCACATTGCAGAGGCGATTCGATAGGTTGCGTACTTGGATGAAGTGTTCAACATGCCTCATGAGAAAGTTGAAATAATTAGCCGGCATGGCCATGATATTTTCGGGAGTATACGCCAAGGCACATAGTACGATGGAATGATGATCCAGGCGACGAAGAGCTACCTGACGGTCCTCAAACGGCGTGAGATCACCGAAAATGAAGTGCATCATGGCCTGGATCGGGCGATTAAGATGTATCCCATGACGTCTGTTCAGTCTCTCAAACCCTGTCAGTAGCTTGGATGTAACAACGGTCTGGAGACAGAGACTTTGAGCGGATAGATAGAACATTTGTAAGTGTCTTTCTGTGCAAGGTTCCCTCCAAAGGGTGTGTGCCGCGAGGCCCATGCTTCGCAGAAGATCCTCAAGGATCAACTGCAGCGAAATCGAACTCGGATCCATCATGGAAGAATCCATCATGGAGGAATTCATCATGGAGAAATACTGATTGAGGATAAACAGGGCAAAGCCGCGACAAATGGGACAATTGTGGTCTACCGATACACCAATTACTTGCCAAGTCAAAATGAAGGTTGTAAAGATGTGTGTTTATGGTGAGTCCAAGCCTGCTGATGTCGATAATCGGAGATGGTAGAAGTAGAAGCCCTTGGTAGTAGAATCTCTCATGTCGCATTGACGTATAATCCATTTCAGCATTATCAGGTGCGGGCGTCGGTCCTTCCTCGAACGATGACAATGACATAACGTACTTTCATAGTTTATCTCAATAGGTAAACTGTAGCGGAAAGTGCCTGCCATCGCTTGAGGTTAACCTCGCCAATTTCTTTTTGTCTGTATTACTTCAATCAATCGGAACCTTGGAAGGAATATTGAGTGGCCTTCGTGCTTAAAACGTGTACATGTGACACATCTCCCGGACGATTTGCTGTCGTGCTTTCTTTCAAACCGGTAGCTCGTTCGGATGGTGATTCTTCTTCGTCATCTAATAATCCGAGTGTTTCCCGCTCTCGAGGACACCAAGCGTGCCTCGAGGATATCACCACTGCCAAGTGATGCTGCCATGTGGGATGCTCCAAAGTACGTGGAACAATCAATCAGGGAGACGAACCAACAGCAGGTGATCAAGTTGGATAATCAGCTTCAGGAAAGAAGCGAAGTTGTGGTCGTGTCTAGTTTGCATACCATCTACGAACCTGACGCCGTTCAAAACGCGGCATGTCAGTCGAACAAAACAATCCATTGTTCGAATCCAACTCTTCCTTTCCCAAAAGGCATTGGTACGGGAGCTGTCGAGAGATGCAGAAATCGATTTGGACCCGAGAACGGGTTATCCTCACGGTTGCTGTTTCATTGTACTAGGACTATGTAAGCCAGAGCGGTCATAGTACAGGAAATGGAGGTTGCCCCAGAACGTTTTAAAACAGACGCTATCGAAATGAGAATCCATCAAAGTCGCTTACAATTGCTACCGTGGAGGTTGAGGTAGGTAGCCCCGACTCTACCTTGAACTATTCTGTCATATCCTCCTACGATATCAACGTTATATAGCACTCACCTTCATGATTTTAGAGAAAGCGTTTCTGAATATATTATTAGAAAAACCTGGGGAGAGAACATTACGTATAAGATAGAATCTCATAGATTGTAAGCAAGACACACAATGAAACAATATAAAAAAAACGAGTTACACGAACGGGTTAAGTAAATAGTAAACACATGGTGATCACCAGTGTTGGCTTCATCGCCGTATGTCGATGCTTACACCGAAAGGAGCAATGTTGATTGGCCAAATTGAGATGTTGGATATGATTTGACGTCGATGCTCCCGAAGCCAGCACGAACCTGTCCCGTAGGTAGTAGTCGTAAGTGGTAAGGGTCTGTGTTCACATCAATTGGTTCGCATTCTTTGATTTGACTTTGACGTAAACTTCTCATCATATCTTATAGCTAGCAAATTAGACAGCACCAAGAAAATCCCATCTGTGGAGGTGGTAGGTACCTATTTGCAGCGGGGACTGTTTCTCTCAGGGGTCTCGGCACTCCATTCTCGCGAGGTTCCGCGTCGGGGGAATTTCTCCAGACATGCCCTTCTATAGGACGGAAAATCTACGGAATGGAGTGCAAAGTGTGATCGATGTGATCTACGTGATTGAAGGTGCAATGCAGATCATCTTCAGATCAAATGAAGCTGTACGGATATATATATATATATATAGACACTGGTAAGAAGGACATTAATAAGATGTCTTGGTAAATGGGATAGCGAAAACAAGATCAGATACTTGTGATAACATCAATTGAGATCCAGCTACTTACACCCATTCACACCGCCAAAATGAAACATCTCCAAACCCTCCCCTTCCTCCTCCCCGTGGCCGCCGCCGCCACACCAGCATTCATCCTAGCCGGCGACAGCACAACAGCCGTACAAGCCGCGAACGGCGGCGGCTGGGGCAACGGATTCCTCTCCTTTTTAATCTCGCCCGCGACGGGGGTGAACAAGGGCCACAATGGCGCAACGACAAAGTCCTTCGTCGACGGCGGGGATTGGGACGTCGTCAAGGGGCTCGTGAGTGATTATAAAGGCGACGACGGAGACGATGTCTATGTCACGATTCAGTTTGGACACAATGATCAGAAGGATACGTCTGGTGTTACCCTGGACCAGTTTGAGAAGAATTTGGTTGCGCTTGCGGGGGATGTTAAGGCTTGGGGCGGGACGCCGGTGAGTTTTTTTAAGTTTTGTGGTCGAGGCGCTGGTTTGGGTTGAGTTGGGTTGGGGTGAGATGAGATGAGCATGAGTGTGAGATTGTCGGCTGCTCAGATTCTTGTGTATTGAGCAACAATGGGGGTAGATGAGAAGAATACGGCCAATTTTCATCTGAAGTTAATACTAACCACACCAAAAGCTCCTCATAACCCCCCTAACCCGCCGCTCCTTCACATCAAACAACACAGTTTCGGACTCTCTCCACGACCAGCGCCTAGCCACCATCTCCGCGGCCTCGACCGCAGGCGCCACATACCTGGACCTGAACGCCGCAAGTCTAGCCTACGTGGACGCGATCGGCGAGGATGCCGCACACGCGTATAATCTCAAAGAGGACGACAACACCCATCTGAATGCCTGGGGAAGCGTCGTCTTCGGCCGTATCGTGGCTGATTTGTTGCTTGAGAAGAAGCCTGAGCTGGGACAGTGGATTAAGGCGAATGAGACGATGAGTAAGCTTATACAGGAGGGGCTGCCGGCTTGATTGAATACGCTGTGAGAGATGAGGAGATGATATGATTGATATATGGGATGACTGAAGAAAAAGAAGGGATGAAAAGAGTTCCAGGGAAACGTTAGTATTCCTGGACACCCTAGCAGTTGAATTATACCCTTCAACTTTTGAAGAGTTTATTTATATCAGACAACATCGCAGATGAAAAATCCGTTATACTTAATATGACGTATGCAATCAACAGATCCATATTGGTCTATATTCAGGGCTGAACAATATCATGCCGCACGCATATAAGTACATCAGAACCAACACATTCTCTCTCAGCTCCATACGCTGCCATGTAGATGAATGGAACAAACAGATCCAGAAAGATCAAGTCTTCCGAAACGCCTTCCATGATCGCTCGCAACACACTCTTCCCGTTTTGTAAGCCAAGTTCCTTTAGGATACAATGCCCCATGCAAAAGAGGAGAGAAGCGTAGGAGAAGAGCGGAAAAAGGGAATGATTTTTCGACGACGCCGAGCTTCCCAAAAACAAATCCTTGTTTGTCCTGTATCTTCCCCCCAATGGGTATAAGTTGTGTTTTCGTGGGTAATTGCGAAAACATCGCAGTTGTTACTGGCCGTGAAAAACGGACCAGGCCATCGGTATGCTCGGTTGCGCCGACAGTTGTCGTCGAATAAGCGGGGATCGTAATGACGAAAGTGTCAAATCTATCCGGCCATGTTTTCCCCTCCCAACCTTCCCTTTTTATACAGATCTTCTCGTACCTTTCCATTTTCCTCATAAACGCCTCAGCCAGCCCTATTCCTCGCTCCGCATCCTTTAGCCCGCCTTGGTATCGTTCGATGTCGGATGAGACACACCCATTAACTCCTCTCGTTGCTCTCGTTTTTGTCTACCCAAGCGTTCGCACCATTCTTCCGCACTTACGAGAGTGCCGTTCAACACTCCGGAGACCTGTGACATCATATCCAAACCCTCCTTTGCAAGGAGCAGCACCCGTCGAGCGCTCTCTCGTGTCTCCGTCTCTTCCCGTTGTTCTTGCCCTTGACGCCCTTCTTCTATACTAGCTTCTCTTTGATGACTGGCATCACGATCGCTGGCCATGCTGGCCAGATGGAACCGTTGCGGTAAACTCGTCAAATGCCGCCGAACAAGCTCTCTAGCATTCTCCGGGAGGGCGCCACCAGCGTACCGACTCACGGTATTGATGGCGTCCTGAAGTGTCTTGAGGACATCTGAGCGCAATATACCAATTTTGGCCGCGAGCTGACTTCTATCTTCCAGCCCCTGCCCTGAGGTACCTTGCATCGGGTGATCCCCATTCGACTCGAGGCTCCTCCGTTCGTATTTCTCCATGGTGATGTTGAGAGAATTGACAACATTCCCGATGTGAGCATTAGCCCATCGAAGCCAACCCAGACAGTATTTCAAACTTCGGAGGCTCTCCTCGCTCATTGCAATGCTCAACCCCGATGTCGACATGATCAAGCGCGATTGCCATGCCGGGCTATTTTGACGACCGTCAGAGCCTGGCTGTTGTTCAGTGTAGGGAGGCGATCGAAAATCATCATAAGCCGGTAACGTGTCGACTGTACTAGCCAGAGACAATCGCCGATCGTGCGAGTTCTCCAGGGATGCTCTCGGTGTTTGGGCACCGGAACCAGGCTCTGGGGTCATGTCCCTGTACTCACCGTCTCCGGAGCCAACTTTCCTCCGTTTGTTGGAACCTTGTCCTTCCAGGTCGTCGCCATGGGGTTGAGAGCGTCGTAAGAACCACCGTACACCATTCTCGACTCCAGTCACTCGTCCGACAGATCCAACAGTGTTAGCGATGGGTATGACGTAGCCCTCGACGTATTCAATGCTCGTCTTGATGCGCGGATAGTAGTTTTTAGAATTCGTGTATGCCGACGTAGCGCTATCAATTGTCGTAGCGAGGAACGGGTGTGATGTGGTGAGCAATGATAACAATGGCTCTGGCTGCTGCCCTCTGGTTAAGGATCGAGGTGACCTGGGAGGGGTTGACCTGCGTATTGGAGAAGAGACGAAATCTGCATGCCAATGATTGTTGTCAGCATTCCTGTATAATTGGAGCTTCGAAAAGTCGAAAAATGCCACTCAACGCCGGCAATTATTGATCTAATGAACTGACCTGCTCTAAGATCACCGAGGGCTTCGGCGGCCATGCGCACATCGGGATCATCGAGGCTTACGCTGCTGGCGCGTCCATTATGGAAGCGATCCGGCGACGCAGCGCTCATAGTACCGCTACTACTCGTATCCGTGTCCATTCGCATAGGCGGCTCAGGGTCCTGAACATGGCTCGGGGTGTAATAAGCCGTCAAAGGGTTGAGACTTGGCCAATGGGTCAAGGGCGGGGGAGCAGGCGGTGAGTATACTGGTTCCGGCGGGCGCTGTGACGGAGGCGCGAATTGCTGAGCCGATGGCGAAGATGAAGATGAGGAAGAGGGAGATGCAGATGCTGTTATGGACGACAGCGACGGTAGAGTTGGGTATCTGTTGTTGTTACTGCCCCCGTTGGGTCCGTGGTTCCCGGTATCGTGCTTCATGTCGCTTGTCGATTTCATAGGCGCAAGTTCAGCGTTCTCAGAATCGGAGAAGGGTAAGGGAGTGTCGCGGGTTTGACTATACGAAGGGGGAGGGTATAATGGAAGTTTAAACTCTCGGTCCTGTCGGTCAAAGGCCGAGAGTGAAGAGTCGGGGGACGGCAGCGCGTGCTTTCGCGACTCAGTGGGATGGCGAAGCAATTCATGCTTCTGATCGTATGTCTGCCGTGCCAATGGCGACATGTAGTTGTTCATATTGTCGGTCGGCTGCTCCATCGCGGGGACAAGACCATCGAGGTCGCAGACGTCTCCCTCTCCTATCCCTGTGCGAGGCACCGAAGACTGGCAGAAAGATAGTAAGCGAAGCGACAGGTCGCACTGGTGTTATTGGGCAATCATTTGCTTAGACGGTTATCAGGGAATAATTTAGATATAACAAAATTAAAAGGAGGGAATGTCAAAATTAAAATAAAGTAGAGTAGTGGTGGCGGTTGGCGACAAGCCGACGTGAACGAAGAAGAGCAACCAACGGTCACGACAACGATGATGATTAAAAGAGGACGATAGGGAACGAGGGAACGTCTGTCGCTTAGAACCACGGAATCACGAGCAACTGGACCCCGAAACTGCAGAAGCAGCAGCTGCACAATGATGAGTTATCTACGCAGATGGATCCTTGGGCGGCTCCGCTCAACTCCTCCTTGGGTCGGCTAAGCAAGTCTTGGGAGTACAGGCTACTCGATGCGATGTGGGCTGTGTCATATGCTGTACGCTCTTATGATGGCTGTAAATGCCGAGTTCCAGTGATGGTAACTGACGGTTGTGGGCTCACAGTCTGTCTGACTGACTCGTGATAGTGCAAGTAACAGTAGCCAAATTCTTAGCGGTCGGCCCTTTTGTTCCAGTCTATCAGACGACGGCAATAAAAGAAGGCTGAAAGATGATGATGTGAGTATATCGACCGGCTGTCTTAGGGTTGCGGGGACAGCCTATTTTAAACCGTATTTGTATATGTATGTGTATATGTATAATAGAGGAATGGGAAGAGAATGCGTAATGAACAATAAGGTAATGCAGGTATGACGACGGAGTGAAGATCGGGGGAAAAATTAAGAACCAGTCTGGATCGTGAAGAAGAGGCGGGTTGGCACAGTTAGGTGTAGCACGATAAGAGAGATGAGAGGCGGCGGCAGAGGCCTGTGGGCGTGTTTGAGACCTGTGACAGGGCACGAGTGAGTTCAGCCTGCATCTCCAGTGACACGTGCGTGTACCTGTTACTGTACCGGGTCCCAGCACCAGCACTCACCTTGTCTTTGGTACCTGTATAAGCTGTCAGTGCTGAACCGAACAGCGAATAGGCCCCCAACAATCTGAACTGCCAATTGGTCTGTACCTATAACGCTGTGGGGACAAGCTAAGCTGCAGGGTCCCGAAGCAGTCCAGGGAACCTACGGGGGCAATTCCGAAGCCTTCTGTGCGCGAATAGTGGACCAGAAAGGATCCTTTATAGAGCTCGGTTCGGCAAGTAAATGGCCTATCAATCCTTCGCCTCGTTGTTCCAATTCATCGCTTTTGCTTGTGAAAACGCCTTCTGACCACGGCATCAAATATGTTGACCTATATTCCTCTACTTGCCTAACTCTACCAACATAATCCCACTCATCATTTATCATCCTATAACCGGCGATATTCCCTCTAAACAAGGTATCACAATACATAAAAAGCATTGCATAGTAGTAATCATCATTGACAAATCGCAACAACTGCCTCGAATCAGAACATAGTCAAAAAGTATGGGATCGGCGGTGTGTCGTAATGGTCATGATTGGCAGGCAGCGTCCTTCGCCGCTCTATGGCGTGGACTAAGTATGCTGTACAAGCACGTGTCAAACCATCCCTCAATTGCCAAATGATAGAAAAGGTACCCATACCCCGGCCACATGATCACATGCAAGTCTCAACTGTGACACCATACATCTACTAGTAGAAACTAAATCCCGACCAATTGGAATCAGAGTAGAAAACCCGGCACCTTAGCATCGCGACCATGCCTCTTCTTGGATGCCTTCACTCTCCCTCATTGTCACCAATTCAGGCATTTAATCTGTCAGTAACCACCCGTATATGCATTAGTAGGGGTTGTAGGTATGAATGAATAGGTCATGACGAGACATCATTCGTCCTTCTAGGTAATTTGGGTTGTGTTGCATTTTCAACAAATCTCTTTTTGTTTCTCTTCTGCAAGTGATGACAAAGCAGCTGAGAGAGCGTCAAACACATGTTCGTACATGGTCAGAACGAACCAGTCTGACGACGATCCGCTGATGCTACAGTACTATGGGTAGTTTTTGATCCTATTTTAGGATGAGTTCTGGGACGAGGTTTACCGAAGAGCACATGTCAAAAGCTTGAACGCTTATGATTTGCCAGTTGGGATGCCAAATTAATATTTTCAACCAAGGGGAAATAAGTTGGTAGCTTCTCCCTTTCCCCAATACTTCCCTATCTTTGTACAATCTACATAATGCGAGTCTCAAAAACAACCGTGGAAATTTACTCAGTTCAAACCCCTACTGTGTTTTGCACGATTTATCTTTAGGATCATCTCATCTTGTCATGTTACGATCGGCATACCTTCGTACGAATAACCCGCGGATGTCCGGGTTGTCAGGGCATTTTAAGTTTGCTCAGTGAACTTGCTGTGCCTTTAATCCAAGTTCTTGCATGGCCAGCCTAGTCTGATACTACTAACTAGGCGATGCATGGGTGACATCAGTGGCACAGTTCACGTCTAGACTAACTCTAATGCGACCTCTCCTCGTAAAAGTCGGATTTACCCCGACGCGGCCGGCTCGAGGCAAAGGAGATCGGCAAGTCGAGGCAAAATGATGTTCGGTCCCTCTGACGCCGCCCAAGCAACAAGTCGTCACCAAGACGGCGACGCAATGCACGGGCAGCTCTTATGGTACCATATTCCAGATTGAATCCTTCTCCGCGCCTCGAAATCGCAAGCAACACTAACAAAGACACGATCGGAAGACCAGCAGAATGCCAGATCCAGTTGTGTGTTTCCAGAAAGAATAATGAGCTGCACTGTCTAATGGACGCGTGAGGAAAAAAGGAAGAGAAGGAAAGTTTCTCTGCAAAATTAATGGCGAGAGGATATGGTGGATGGGGAGTGGGGTGTAAAAAGTGGTCCATGCGTGAATATCATGTGACTCACCTACATAAAGTTTCAGCTGAACTGCGATTGTGGCTGGTAGACTATAGATCTGTGGCTGTTGCTCAAGCTTAGCCTCTGTGGCTTCACAATTGTTCAGCTTAAGGCAGTTGATTTCATAAAGCGACGTGGGGTTTAGCTTAGAAGGCTTCCAATATCAACACCAACACGTGCTATACCGCTACTCGACAAGACGACCAGCAACTTTATTTGAAGAGATCATCAGATTATACAAAACATCCCGTAAACACCCCAATCGCATGAATACGTAGATATCAAAGCCACGACTGGGCGAAGCGCCAATTGGCATCCGCCTCCTTTTCCCTTAAATCTTTTAAATCCGCCGCCGGCAACGTATAACGATGGCATCGGCAGTATTCTTCCTCGACTTGAAGGGCAAGGTGCGAACACTACGATCTATGCTCAGTCTAAAATACTACGTTCCATATTAATTCGTTGCGATATAGACCCTGCTTGCTCGAAACTACCGGGGTGACATTCCCATGTCCGCCGTCGAAAAGTTCCCTGTCCTTCTCAGCGAAGCCGAAGAAGAGTCATCCGCCGTGCCGCCATGTTTCTCGCACGAGGGAATCAACGTCTGTTCATTAATTCCGCCTAAACAACCTACTTGACTGACACGACGTAGTATCTCTACATCCGACACAACAACCTTTACCTTCTCGCCCTGACGAAACGAAACACCAATGCCGCCGAGATTTTGCTTTTCTTACATAAGATCGTCGAAGTATTTACAGAGTACTTTAAGGCTCTCGAGGAGGAGTCCATTCGCGACAACTTTGTCATCATTTACGAGTTACTCGACGAGATGATGGATTTCGGTTACCCCCAGACCACCGAGTCCAAGATCCTACAGGAATACATCACCCAAGAATCACACAAGCTGGAGGTACAAAGGCCGCCAATCGCGCTCACAAACGCCGTGTCGTGGCGATCAGAAGGCATACGGTACAGGAAGAACGAGGTGTTCCTGGACGTTGTGGAGAGTCTGAACCTACTCGTATCCGCGACCGGCAGCGTGCTGCGCTCCGAGATTCTAGGCGCCATCAAGATGAAGTGCTACCTCTCCGGGATGCCGGAGCTACGACTGGGCCTAAACGACAAGGTCATGTTCGAGACGACGGGGCGGACGACGCGGGGAAAGGCCATCGAGATGGAGGACGTGAAATTCCACCAGTGCGTCCGGCTGTCGCGCTTCGAGAACGACCGCACCATCTCCTTCATCCCGCCCGACGGCGAGTTCGAGCTCATGAGCTACCGCCTGAACACGCAGGTCAAGCCCCTGGTCTGGGTCGAGTGCGTCGTCGAGAGCCACTCGGGCTCGCGCATCGAGTACATGTTGAAGGCGAGGGCGCAGTTCAAGCGACGGAGCACCGCGAACAACGTCGAGATCATCGTCCCCGTCCCCGACGACGCCGACTCCCCCCGCTTCCGCACTAATATTGGGAGCGTCCACTATGCGCCTGAGCAGAGCGCTATCGTATGGAAGATTAAGCAGTTTGGTGGTGGCAAGGAGTTCCTCATGCGCGCGGAGCTGGGGCTGCCGAGCGTTAGGGGAGATGATGAGCATGGAGGCGGTATGACGGGTGGTTTCGGTGGTAGTATGGGCGGTGTCAATACCAAGGGCGCCAAGAGGCCCATCCAGGTAAAATTTGAGATCCCATACTTCACTACGAGCGGTATTCAGGTGAGGTACCTGAAGATTACAGAACCTAAGGTAGGTCATTTTTTCTTTGTCCTTCTTTTTCCAACGTTGAAGATGTTTACTTACGATCACTAACTTGGCTATAGCTGCAATACCCATCACTTCCTTGGGTAAGATACATAACACAGTCCGGCGATATCGCGGTGCGTTTGCCGGATGCTGTGTAGATGGGGTGGATAGTTGAAAGATAGGTTAATGAGAAGCGTTCTTTGAGATGACTATTCGGACCGATTGCTGCTTGTGACTTATCGTTTGATCAGCGCTGCGTAGACGCTCATATTGGCTGCCTGTTTGAAAGAGACAAAGAACGAAAGTTTTGGTGGGTTATGATGATGCTTGAATTTGAATAATTCCTGAATGAGTTATGCTGGTTGCCGTTCTTGAGCAAGGATGCAGCAAGGGCCGACCGGGAACTGTGCTTCCGTTGTTTGTTTCGTGAAGGCTGAGTTGTCGGATGAGTTCGTCATAGGTGTAGGCGTCGATGTTGGCCTGATTACCATCTCCAACGGTACGCTCTAGGTGACCGTAGTTGCAAGCCATCAGGGTAACGTCCTATGCTAGATGAGCTAAGCTGCTGATGTGATTACCTGAATGAATGATACATGTTATATCTTTATACATTCATTTCACTTCATGATCACGAGGTTGATACGTATTGTCGACCTCATCGAGCTAGGTCCTGAAGGAGATTTATCATTTCAATGAGGGGAGATTATGGCTATTTGATTTTATTTATGTCCTAGGTTCTTCAGCTGAAGTCATCACGCCCTGAGATGACCGCTAAGTCCGACCTGTCCCCGCTTGATATCCTATAATGTGATATGAGATGACTTTACCAACCCTCTTTTGAGTTTCAGGGATTCATGGCCTTGCCTTTTTCTTTGTGAATTAACTTCATACTAGGCGCCTAGCTTAGCAGAATGTTACGTTACTAGCTATGTCCTTGTATATACCTGTATGGTATTACGTGACACGTGATCTTCTCGACTTGTTATCTGAGAGGAGTCTGAAAAGGGGGCTTTCATGGTTCTGTCTATGAAACCTCATAGTAGTCGGTGATTTTTCGGTATGCTTCTGGTTGTTTTCTACCACTTGTTCAATGTAGCCGTACATCGTGTTAGCATTATATCCATATTTTCATCTTTGTGTCCACATTCAGTTGCATTGACTACACCTTTTTCGTCTGTAATTTACTCTTCGATGTCGTTCGGACTTGTACTCACTAATATAGCTGTCACATATTGGTATCGTTTTCCTATTTGTCACAATGCTTGTAGCTTTATCTCTACTGTCTCAGCTCATATGGGCCTCTAAAAATGTGAGGCTTGATATATGATCATTTTCAGCTACTGTATCTCAATATCGAGAAGAGAGCTGTGTGACACGTTATGTAGCTCATTTGGATGTGAGCAGTTTCATATATGATGAAGTTCCTGAATGGTGAAATCGAATGGCAACATTTCTTTCCCCACGACTTGTTGCAGTTTTGAATTCCCCCGGAGCAATACTCTGTTCCATTTGGTATGTGACTTGCTCAATATTTTCGGTATCACAAGTATTGTTATTGCTGGACTCGCCACCACCATCAGCTTATCTATCACCTTTTCCTCCCTTCCGTTCCCCCTTTCCTCCTTCGCCAACCTCACCAACCTCACCAACCTCACTAACCTCACCATGTTGCGTCTAATCGACGTTGAAACCCTCGAACTCAAAGACTTCTACGATAACGTGCCTCGTTACGCCATCCTCTCGCACACATGGGGCAACGAAGAAGTAACCTTCAAAGAATACCTCGCTGCCACGGGCCCCGATGCCAAGCGCCACGCCCACATCAGACGAAAGGCAGGCTTCCTCAAGATTGGAGGGGCGTGTAAGAAAGCAAAGGCTGAACAACTGCAATACCTCTGGTGCGATACCAATTGCATTGACAAGAGTAGCTCCGCCGAGCTTTCTGAGGCGATTAATTCCATGTATACTTGGTACCGTGACAGTGTGGTCTGCTATGTATATCTTGCGGATGTCGATTCGCCGGTGCAAGTTGGACTGGGTGATGGTGTGAGCCCCGTCTCGTTTGAAAATAGTCGTTGGTTTACCCGTGGTTGGACTCTACAAGAGCTCCTAGCGCCCAAGAAGGTCATATTCTTTGATCGCCAGTGGGAGGTCCTTGGAGACCGCGGGGAGCTTGCGGATGCTATCTCGAGAACTACGAGAATCCATATCGGGGCGTTGCATGATCGAGACACAGTTACTGAGTATTCTATTGCCCAGAGGATGTCGTGGGCTGCTGACCGTCGAACCTCAAGACAAGAAGATGTTGCTTATTGTTTGCTTGGGATATTTAATATCAATATGACACTGTTGTATGGAGAAGGAATGAATGCATTCCTGAGGCTCCAGAGAAAGATACTCAAAATTTCCGACGATCAGAGTATACTAGCCTGGATCCCACTCGATAGCCATGCACAACCTCGAAGCGGTGCGTTGGCATCATCGCCCTCCTACTTTCGGGCCTGTGGGTCTATAGTGCGGGATCCTGATATCGGCAGAGTACCGTTCTCAGCTACTAACCTTGGTTTGTCGGTGAAGCTACTTAAAATGCCGGTAGCTCACGCTGGTTTGCATCTTGTTGGGTTAAATTGCTCTCGTGAGTTCCGTGGTTGCAACACCAATAACCAACCCAATCGTAGGGGTCTCAACGTAGTCAGACGGTTTCAAGTTTGGATTTGGCTATGGAAATCAGGGCAGAACATTTTTCAACGTGCACATTTGCCGAATTCCATCACATATCTCGACGGGTCGTTTTCGCTGTCAACAGAGCGGACAGTCACAGAGTTATTCATCGACATGACTATTCCCGAGAACGACAAAAGGAATGCGATACCTATGCCACGAGGTGGTGGGCATGACCCGAACTTGGTACCATCTGGCATTTTTCTGACAATTGGATCAGGCCCATTACACCTTCGTACAAGGACATATGAAGAATTGTACCCCATAGGATTCTTTATCAATTTAACTTTGAGTCCCAAAAAACCCTGCTCGGTATCTCATCAGCTTGTTGCCAGTGGCTCCTATGGGACTGTCTTATCCGTAGCATGGGACAAGAGAACAAGACCTATCAGATGGCACCACATTACGTTTTTTGATTCTGGGATGGAAATGTCGCTAAGATTATCAACGACAACGGAGTGGAATGATCGCTTTGGACGAAGCCAACTTCCAAAAAATCCAACAGACCACGATATCACTGCTGAGCTGGCATTGATCCACGATAACATCAAGGCTGCCACAGGTGACCCAGCGGAGGCCCGGAAAGAGCTCCAGCCAGTGGTGCAAATGGAGAAGGAGGTGATGCAGGACCTTCGTGACCAACCAGAGATAATAGCTAAAGTCGTCTTCGGGCACTTTCCAGAACTGGTCACTGTCACCAAAGTTTCGAGAATCCTAGGCATATATACCAATTAGGCATTGTTAATATAGTCTACCTAATTAATCGAGTTGAGACTCCCCCAAATACAACCGAATGTGCATCAGTGAATCTGTATGTACTATGTACATTACGTGCGTTTTTAGTCTTGTTTTCCAGGTTTATGTGTGGTTGATTTGGAGCCTTGCGCATGAACGATATCCATGATGGCTCGCGCTGCATTTCCAGCGTTGTCGAAGAAATTGTATGCGTATTCTTGGTAAGAAACCTCCTTCGCATATTCCTTCAACGAGACATCCTCCCTTCGATCGTATAGTCCTTGAAAGATCCTGTAAACATCAAATTCGATGACATTGGGAGGAGGCGACCAAATGCCGCGGAGTAACGCGATTTTGGTGGCAAGTTGGTAGCCTGCAAGGCAAATAACCTGGTACCTTGAGGTAAGTTGATTGAATGTAGTTGATAGAAAGCTTCCCAACTCATTTGGTTCTAGATGTTTCGTTGGCCCGTAGACGAACAAACTTGGTATTTTCGCGCAACGCTGTACCTCGATGTTTGACCGGCTGTTGATTTGCCAGTATACCGATTCAGTTGGTGATATATTGTCAAGACACCAAGAACACAACCCAACGCCCACAACTGTAGAACTATCCTCATCTAATGTATGCACTTCTATAGCAGTGAATATTACTTTCGATTTTTCAGCCATCCCCCAAATTCTTGCCAGCTTTGCAAACTCGTCAGAATTCGAGTGCCTTGATGGCCTTGGAGTGAGACTCATTATTCCATGGATTCGTCGAATGATGTTGGCGGCAAACCACCTGATTATGGTAGATAACAATGTGTACAGCTGCGTTAATAATGTAAGCAGCTTCCGGAACGACCGTTGACTGTCGGACCGCTTTTCTTCGTCATTTATAGATTTCGAAGCCATTTTTTTATGCAGCGCGCCGAAAGCTTGGAAAGGACGATGGCCTTTTAGCTGAAAGATTGAGTACTCGGGTTAATCCATCAGGGATGGTGTTTTGTGAACAAAGAACTTGTCAAATCACTTAGAAAACAAAGGCATTGT
The DNA here is from genome assembly GCA_022385715.1 of Xylaria cubensis. NCBI lineage: Eukaryota > Fungi > Ascomycota > Sordariomycetes > Xylariales > Xylariaceae > Xylaria > Xylaria cubensis. The sequence continues at coordinate 175,572 of MU279057.1, read as the reverse complement.
TACTCTGTTCAGAGCCGGAAAGGGTATCGTGCAGATAAGTACCTATGTTTCATATTAACGCCGTAAAGCGGGTGGCTTAGAGCCTTGCATCGAATACGCTAGAAATGAACGTCTAAGAATTGCTCGACGCAGCAATTACGGCTAGACACACAAAATTTATGGAGAGCGCACTCGTTTATTTTAACGCCTACAATGAATTATTAAAATTACTAGAGATCAAATTCATCATGAGCGGTTTGCACAGCCATACTTTATCACACCTTTTCATCGTCCCCTTCATTTTTAGCACCTGTAATCTTCCGGTCAGGCTTCATAGAAACCGCTTACATACAGGTATGTACTGTCACACGGACCGGCCATAGGTAGGGGAATGCAACTACCCGTATACCAGGGTCTGGTTGGCGGTATCATGTAGTCATTCTGCAGAGCGGTGTTTCATATATTCAGCTACCCGTGCCTATTCTTAGATATTATGAATATTATTATCGTGGGCTTAAGTAAACACGATAATAGTAATACGGCTCTGAATTATCTGGGATGATCTGGGCTCGCAAGAGCGAAGCCATTCATCTATAAAAATGTCAGGTACTAAGTACACAGGAGGCTAGTAAGGGTCTTTTGAGTGGAGATACGGTAGATATTTGGCTATATAAAGGTCTGAGGCTCCCCTAATTAGTTGGGAGAGACTCAGGAACCAATAACATTGAGTCCTAACCCCTACCTTCGACCTCACTGTGACCTACTGGTAGCTTAACTTCACTCTAGATACAACCAATATCCTGACAGAAAACCCAGATTCGCCCCTTGAGCTCGAGAGAGAAACTCAAACCTCTAGACCTCCTTAACGCCCAAGACGATTATTGCAATACTGAATACCTTTCCAAGCCCTAGTACTCTAGCCCTTGTGACAGGTACCGAGAAAATGAGATAGTTGCTGTGGGGTATTTGCACATACGAAGCCAGCGAAATGCCCTAATTAGCAGAAGTATAGTAACACGGTGGGTGTGTAGGTTCATCAAATTGGCTGGCCATTAGGTAAATAGGCAAGACTTCTCCTTATTTCACTTGTAATACGAAGGTGCAACTCAAAATTGATCATTAGGTAGGTAGGTAGTCTTAGCAATCCATGGCTTATAGTGCAAATGAAATGTACGGCCTGGCGGTTCGGCGGGCAGTGTCTCGGGCCGCTGACGCCTAGGTAGTCACAGCAAAGAGCAGGCTACTAACTGCACTGTGCCAGCTCTCGACGGTCCGGCAGCTTTTGAATTGCTGCTACTGACTTGCACCGTAAATCATTACTCAATGTTCAATAGTCAATTTTGAGTTGCACCTTTGTAAGAGGTCTTTAAGTTCTATGAAGTTTCTCGATCAAAATCCACCTCATAAAGCTCACCCCCACATCTTCCCCAGATTCCGTGGTGCAGATGAACCCCCACGCCAGTCTCCACTCGGCGCGGGTGCGTTTATTGGGAAATCTCCTCAATTTCGGGGCTTGAAAACACTCAGACCCCCATCGACTTGTCCGTACCTGGCCGCTTTAGCTTCGCTTTCAATCCCCCAACATACCTCACACAAAGCGCTTCGGGGTCAACATACATGCCACAAGCGGGTGATCTGGCCATGTCGCTGTTCAATGGCGTCTCAGCAGCAAGCAACAGGCCCGGGCTCCAGCCCTGCCCTGGGCTACAAGCGAGCCAGCCGTAAAGGCGCCCCCAAGAAGTTTGCGTGCGACTGGCCGACATGCGACAAGATCTACTCGCGTCACGAGCATCTCCAACGGCATCAATTAAACCGTAAGGCTGATCACTCATTCCCGCCCATCCAGACCCTGCAATGTGTGGGTCTTGATGCCGTGTTGCCGTGTGCCGAGGCTGACTTGACGTTACCCAAAAGATGAGCCCAAGCAGATCTACAAATGCGATGTGCCGGACTGCAATCAGATGTTTGTCCGCCAGGACCTGCTGTTGCGACACAAGAAGCGCCACTCTACCTCGTATGTCCCGAGGAATCGGGCCAGTAGTTTCAGTATCACCGCCAAGGATTCCTCATCGGATGGGAACTCGGTGTCCTCGCCGGGTGTCGCCAGCAATGGCCAGGCTGCTTCAGTGCCGACGCTCGCACCTGCGCCGACATCACAGTTGGCTTCCGCATTACGGCCCATTTCTCTGCCACAACCTACGCCTCCGACACCGGCGTCGGTATTCCAGCGGCAGCCCGTCAGTATGCCTCGGAATGCTTCAGTGTTGCTGAGTCCGAACTCTACCATGAATTCTCAGCCAACTCCGACAAATTCCTTGCCGCATACGCCCTCTTGGTCTCGACCTGTAGAGGGAGTTAGTATGCTGCCGCCTAAAGCTACTTACTATCCTCAAGGGCCAGCTATCCTCCATGATCACTCTACGTTCATGCCGTTCTCAGACCTACCTGTTCCCAACGATGCAGGAGACCTGTCGACTAATTTCGCTGTTTGGCTATTCGATAACGATCGAGCCTACGGGGATCTAAACGTTGCTAATCTATCATTCGTAGAAGCTGGCCTAGAGTCGCCTTTCAACAATAACATACACTATGACCACGAGTCTCTAACTAGCAGGTCTCAGGTTGACCACACGCCTCCCCGTCATTCTGATATGCCTGACGAGCTGATATCCGAGACTCGTCGCATTGAAATCGTGAACTATATAGGCATGTTTCGTCAGAAGCGGAATGAATACGACGCGAAATTGGGCTATCTCTTACACAAGTCTGGAAACGACTTCCCAAATATACATTTGGATCTCCTACACGAGTGTGTTCGCCTTTACTGGGAACTTGTATCACCCCGCCTACCCATTGTTCACCAGCCCACTTTCTCACCTACGAGATGTCACCTTCATCTGCTTCTTGTCATGGTCGCGTTGGGAGCTGCACAGATTCATTGCCAATCTCCTACGGGCGAGCACGAAGAGTACGAGGCTCTCGCCGACCTCATTATAACATCTGTCCGTCTTGAAATCCTCGACGTGGGCGCAGTGGCACCTGTCGATCTATGGGTTGCCCAAGCACTCTTGCTTGTAGAGTTTTACGAGAAGATGTGCTCGACACGGAAGCTACATGAAAGGGGCCATATGTATCACTCTGTCACTCTCAATCTGCTAAGGCGAGGGAGCCCGCTCATCGGTAAAGCAGGCCTGGAGTCGCCGCCAGATGAACAGAATGGTGTTGATCCGAGCACTGATGACCGGGTTTGGTGGGTTCGGTGGGCAGAAACCGAAGCAATGCATAGAGTAGTCTTCGCCGCTTTCATGATGGATATTATTCACGCTGCTATGTTCGGTCATGCAGCTGACATGGCACCTCACGAAATTCGCCTACCCCTTCCCTGCGATGAGGCTTTGTGGTCAGCTCCAAACCACGAGAGTGTGCGCCAACGCGAGTCGAATCTCCGTATGTACGGTGTCGAACGTGTTTTCTTCCTTGAAGGCCTGAAACAAGCTCTACACGGACGAGTAGTGAAAACACACTCGTTTGGACGCATGATCATTATGTGCGGTCTTCTTAGCGTCGGATGGCATCTACGACATCGTGAGACACACCTCAAGTGGCTGGATGACGCTCCAAACGCGTCGGAAACGAGAGACAAATGGTGCCAAATGCTGCTGAAAGCTTTCGACGATTGGAAGACAAGTTTCGACGACGCTATTGGCTCAACCGGTGCAAACAACACCGAGCCGAGTCTATTAGAACAACAGTCTGCAGCAAATGGTTTGATCCAAAGTGCTGCAGTTCTGTATCACTTGGCTCACATCAGTCTCTACGTTGACATAATCGACTGTCAAGTTTACGCTGGTGCGAAACGTTTGATCGGTCGTAAAGTGTCTTCCCGAGACCTTACTAATGTAAACACACGAATGGCCTCATGGGCTGGGCAGCCACTCACTAGGCGAGCAATACTGCACGCCTTCAAACTTCTCCATCGAATCCTCATTGACCCGCGCCAGAAGAAGATTGCTTTGATTCAAGAGCCCGGCATTAGCAGCGCAGGCCCCATTCAATATTCCACTCGTGCCGACTCTGACCCCCACCGACCGTGGATCATGTACTACGCTACTTTAAGCATTTGGTCCTACGTACAAGCACTCAAAGCCCAAGGCCAGATCACTCAACCTTATCACGCGAGCAGAATGCGGCGTGGCTTGAATCTTGTGCCCGAGTATCTTTCAAGGATTGCCAAACTGTCTGAGCTAGATTCAGCCACGTCAGCTACTCTTTGTGATGGACTACTGGAGCTCCTTGATGTGGTATATCCCCTCTTGGCTCAATCACATTCGGAGATACTACGAGAGGCTTGCAACCGACTTGAAAATTGCAAGGAACTGATGTATACCGGTGGCGCAACTTGAACAAAGAAGTCTCGGATGCTTTCATCGAATAGTTTCGGCGGCCCACTTATATACACAGACTCGAGATTCGGGCCTTAAAGGGGATGAAGCCTTTGAGTCAGTTTTTGGCTACCGTAGCAGCCAGTCGGGCTCGGCTGCGGAACATCTGCACATAGCTAGGTAGGAAACTCACATCTTCCTCGAAAACTGCGTCCTATCCCTCTGACTTCTATCAACAACAGTGCTGTCTGGCAAAGACTTTTGAGAGTACGCAAGAAAATGGCTTTTAACCCCCGGCCTCACTATATTCTCAAGATCAACATATTGTGCCGTGGCCTCATCTCACACCTCCTGTAATGAATATTGGAATGATCACGTACGAGTTTCGCGGCGGCCAATGAGATCATAAAATCGGGTTATGGGGATACATTGAGCGACGGTACGACAACTTAGTATGTATTATGTGGATATGATGGTTTATGCGTAATGGTATGGAGCCCGAGTACTATTATGAGCGGCTTGATAAGGTATAATGTGCCCGTCCAGGTCACCTAGTCAGTAATAAAACATAATTTTAAAGACTTATGTATACCTTGTTGATAACAAAAGTCCCATCGAGCATTGAGCGACTAGAGATCTTGAGCTTCGACATGGAACAAGCATACTATACATTGTCTGTTCTCTAGTATGATACTGAAGCAAAACGCAAATGTTGTGTGTTTTCCCGCCTTCTGTTGTATTATCTATGTCAGAAACCAAAGAGAACTCCACAAACCAAAATACTCATTTAGCTTCTGTTTTCCAATTCGTGCATGACCCCTAACAGGTATGTCGATGTCCTTTTGCATATGCCTGTACTCAAATACTGCACCTTGTACATACCAGGTCGTCTCATCTGCGCTATGGTAAGACCGCATAGCTTGGCGTCTGGGTTGCATGGAGTTGCTGGATCTCGTGCAACACAAAGCATTGTTTCAGTCTTTGTCTGATGTACTGGGTGCTTTAATGGGTTTCTGAATGAATGAGCGCGAGCTAAAGATAGGGCTTGTTTGAAATTAAGCTGAATGATATGGAAAAAAACAATCCTCATTGTGTGTTGAACGTTGGCTATGTACTAATAGGGTGCTGCGAATTTCGTACAGATATTGTAGGGTCGAACAGCGCGCGTGGTTTTACGATAAATTTGTATCATACACTCCTTCCGTATTGTACGAACATAATAGGAGACTGAAGACACTGAATACGTCCTCAAACCATCTTGATGCAAAGCAGAAAACGTTAAGTTAATATCATCTAGAATAAGGGTATATATATAAACCCCGCCCGCGGCATTGGTGTTATCATCAAAAGAAAACGAAGTAGAAATGCCCTTGCATCGAACTGCATCACTTCATCTTGAAGAACTTACCAGTCCACAGCTGGAATCAAACATTAAACAACTTAAACAATCTGACTCGCCACCATTTACTCCAGCCTCCCCGACAGATCTAATATCCACTTCTCCAATGATAGACGAAAAGAAAAGAAAATATGAGTTCTGGCAATGCGGCCATATCACAGCGATAAAAGACGGGGAAATAGTATCTGAAGACGGTAATCTATGCCGACTCCGACTACTCCTTGTCAGGCGTGATAGGATACGCCCGAAATTCGGCGATGCTTGTCCTCAATGCTATACCGACCGAGTTGTACAACGGCTTCAGAGCATCGGCCAGTTGCTCCTCGATTGCGATGGCCAACACGAAGCTGTCAAGATGGCTGCGAGGCGAGTCATGGCACTAACAGAATATTTGGAGAGCACTCCTGTAATAGAAATGCTCCCGGGAGACGGCAGCCTGGTGAACTACCCCGAAGAATTCAAGGATATGATGCGCCATGTCGTCGAGTTGGGAATCGAGGTCCATACATCTGCTATCGAGGACTTTGCCGCCGCCCATAGGCGCCTGCGCTCTAGAGTGTCTGATAAATTCGTGGATCGCATCAATGCTATCAGAGATAATGCCCAGCTCTACTTCACTACGGGCGGGACTCCCGCTGTAAGGGAGTGTATGGTGCGCATAGTGATTGAGACTAGCGACATGGTGAATCAGCTTCGAGAGTTTGAGGAGGAGGAGTTGAAGCTGCTATCTGACCTTGATATTAAGGCTGGCGAGTTAAAGAAGCTGATCGACACGCATCTTGAAAGCAACAAGCAGCATGCCGATGCGTTGAAGCACCCTGAGTTTTGAGGAGCTTGGCTGGGTTATGCCAATTGGAACTTGACATGCGCTAACAATCCCTTTCTCTTAAGCAGTTGATTGGAGAATGGCGAGGAAGACTACTTTTTAGACTCTAGAATTTCTTATGTTAATAATCACGAATGAAAAAAAAAAAAACCTCCTTCATGTCTAATAACGCAATGACTTCGGAAGCGGGTTGAATGTGCAATGTATCTCTATTAAGAACTATAGAATAAGTGACCGTAGCTTTAAGAACCTAGAACAGAACTTGGATTTTCTTTATGCACGCTAGATATTTCCTCATTCTAATACAATCATAGAGTCCCCCAGCTGTTCTATTCGGCCGGGGATTACCGGGTATGCAGGGGGTAATTGTCAACGGGGAGAGAATCATGCAAGCCCCCCCAAGTGACAAGGGCGGGGAAACTCGGAGCGTCATGGATTGAAGATCGAGTCCCTACTTGCTTTCAAAGATAAAAGTGATGCTGTTCGAGAGTTGTCAATAGGAAGTCTTAGCTTGTAGCAGAATAAGCCCTGAGATAAGCCTTGAGGTTACCGTAACATCATTAACTTCTAACCCCAATATGACGTCCCTATTTTCAAACACATTAGCAACCGGACTGCCGACCGTACAAATTCACGCTCTGTCAGCAGGCCACTTCACATTACCAGAAGAACAGTTCGTTTATCCAGCGTCGACGGGGGCGCGCAAGACTGTGCCGTCGCTTGCATTCCTGATACAGCATAAAGATCCTATATCCGGAAAAGCTACACGCATCATCTTTGATTTGGGGCTACGAAGAGTCATCAAACGATACTCGGAACCTATACAGCGCCATTTGGCTACGCGACGACCTCTTACTACTGATCCGGATGTGGTGAGCAGTTTACGAGCTGGGCGGCTTACGCCTGAGGATATTGATTTCGTGTTTTATTCTCATGTAGGTTACACTATCTATAAGCAGGGGAGGAATTGGGAAAGCATTACTTCAAATATTATATGCTTCGTGCGACTCTAAGCTCTTGCTGATACGCTCTAGGTCCACTGGGATCATGTTGGCGAACCGCGAGATTTCCCTCAAAGTACGTTCGTCGTTGGTCATGGGGCTTTAGACGTCCTTGCAGGGAAGTCCAAGAGCCTACGAGGTAGCCATTCATTCTTCGAATCAGATCTCCTCGACCCCGCGCGAACCATTGAACTTCCCGATCCTGCTGCAGGGGGAAGTGAGGGAAATGCTACTACAACATCGCAGTTCTCAAACAACACGATCAATGTTAAAGGCCCATGGGTAGAGCTTGAAGAGCTGCTCCCTGCTACACTTGACGTTTTTAGAGACGGGAGTCTATATATTGTCGATGCGCCTGGTCATCTTCCTGGCCACATCAACCTTCTCGCCAGAACAATCAAGGAAGATAGTAGCACGGGATGGGTTTATCTCGCGGGAGACGCTTGTCATGATCGCAGGATTTTACGAGGGGAGAAAGCAATTAGTGAATGGCTTGATGTACATGGTCACGTCTGTTGTATACATGCTGATCGCGCAAAGGCCGACGAAACTATTGAGCGGGTTCGCGATCTAGAAAGGAAGGGAGTTGAGGTCATTCTTGCTCATGATGTTGAGTGGGAAAACGATGCTGCGAATGCAAAGAGGTTTTTTGGCGCTTAAAATACAGGCTATCAAATCTCACAGCGTTAATTAAGACAATACCTTCTAATGAATTTGCGGCTAGCTACATTGTACTGCAGTTAAGGCTACAGTTTCCTTCGTTTCTAATCACCCGACTGAAAATATTGACGAATACTGGTTCCCCTCACTTGTGCGATTACTACCCCAAGGCGAACCATATTGTCGCACGTATCTACATCATTTGTTCGGTACCAAATCTGCGCAGCGGGCGGGGTATTCGGTAATTATTCTATGCAACTTCAATGTGGTAGGGGTCACTGAGGTATGTCGCGTTCAGCCTATATGCTGCCTGTGGCTTTTGTATCCGGTGATAATTGATTGCATGTGCTTTTGTAGCATAGGGTGAAGATTTGAATCTCTTGCACTACAATCTATAATCGCTTTAGACTGTATGAAGTGAATCACGCACAATATAATTGGGTGTATTTCTATTAAAGGATCCTATGCTCTCGTCTGAGAACAATGGCTAAAGAAGAAGAACAAAAGAGACTCAAGCAGGAGTTTGATACCAAACTAGGAAAGGATGCCTTCCATGCTGGCTGGGAATCACTCCTGGATGTCGACCCTGCATTTTTCTCTGCCAGCGTGTCGTTAGCAAGCGTACCACGCAGTAAATGTCACCTCTCGCGCAAGGAGCAGGCTTTCATATCCCTTGCTGTCGATTGTGCCGCGACCCATCTCTACGCGCCAGGCATTCGTGAGCACGTCGCATCTGCAGTGAGAGAGGGAGCCAGCAAGGACGAGATTCTAGAGGTCATCGAATTATCCAGCACGTTGGGGATACACGCATGTAATATCGGAGTTCCACTTCTTGTTGAAGTATTGAAAGAGGAAGGAAAATATCTCGACGATATTACGAAACCGTTTGATGAGACGCAGAAAAATCTACAGAGGGAGTTTACAGCGAAGCGTGGATATTGGCATACATTCTGGGAAGACTTTTTGAGACTTGATCCAGAGTTCTTTGCGGGATACTTGGAGTTCTCCAGCTTGCCGTGGGTTAAGAGTGTAGAGGGGACCGTCGAGCAGGGTAAAGGAGCACTGGAGCCTAAGGTACCATTCCCAAGCAATTTGATTTGCGAACTACACTTAGCACTTTGATAAGTGTTGAAGTCATTACTAACCTACAACTAGATGAAAGAGCTCGTATACTGCGCTTTCGACGCAGCCTCAACCCATCTTTATGTGCCTGGGTTGAAGCTCCATATGCGGAACGCTCTCGGCTATGGCGCTACCCCCCAAGAAATAGTAGAAGTACTGGAGCTAGCGACACTACTGAGTTTACACACAGCCCATGTGGCAGCGCCTATCATAGAAGAGTTATGTAGAGCTTCGGCGTGAGGCAGGCAGAGTCTGGATAGGAGGTCCAGCTTAGCACCGGGAATTTGACCGGGAATCTGACCGAGCACTTTAATTCACTTTATCATAATGCTTATATCTGATATTTAAACTCTAGCGCTCTGTCAGTAAAACTCTCCTCAAGTATCGTAGTTCCTTCGGCTAACGCCTTGTCTTTATGTGCCTGGCGTTTCTTATATATCATCCGTATAATCCACCATCCGAGCCACGCGATGCTTAAAGAGCCTAGAGACCATGCATGACCCAGAGTAAAAGCAGGCCCAGCATTAGACTGATAGATTTGACCCGAGATAACTCCGCCAATATTAGTCAAGGTCAATAAGATCCCCAGGCTAGCTGCGCGTTTCCCATCTGGTGCACAATTTGCGGAGATCCAAGCGCTTCGTAATAAGTTTCGTCAGCGAAACTACTAAATCAATTATGGAAAATAGGAAAGAAAATGACTTACATATTGCCCCCAGTACAGAGGAAACACGGAATGGCTATGAGGTAGGTGGCGAAGTAGCGTACCCCTGAAGGCACATCACAGAGCAGAATTGCATACCCGACAATACCAAACGGAGCGCATATCACCAATGGCAAGAAACGAACAGAATATCTATCGGATAGCACTGCGCCAATACCGTATACGATCGCTCCCCAGATATTCACCGGAATGACAAGATACTGGGCTTGTACAGTCGAAAAGCTGAACCCATCCTTGATGATAATAGGTAGAAATGTGCCAAAACCTTCGAAGGAAGTTAGCGTATTGGGCCTAGCAGGAACATTCCGTTCACTTACCATAAAGAATGGTCACAACGGGTATCTGGATAACGCTGTGTACCCAGCTTTTCACGTCTTTGGCGGCCTCTTTGATATCTTTCTTACTATATCGCCCTGAACCACCGCTGTAAGCATTCATCTCTTCGGCACGCCGACTCATGAGGGCTTTTTGATCATCATTGAGAAAGTAGGCTGTCTCGTAGTTCCGAGGAATTAGTATAACACAGAGGCCAGCCCAGACAACGGTGACAAGGCCTTCAATGATGTACAGCCTATGCTATCTTGATCAGTTCCAGAAGGGTGATGGAGCTATTCAAAGAAATCAAGTGCTTACCAGCGCCATCCAGCCATGTTAGAGACTCCATCGAGATGCAGAACAGCCCATGCTAGTAGTCCGCCGAAAGCGCCTGAAAGCGCAGTGGCAACTATGACACCGAGTCAGATATTGGGGCCAATGTCACATTAGGAAATAAAAGAGAAATCTTACTGAACAAAAAAGAAATGCGGACACCTAGCTCTTCCCGCTTGTACCAATTGCACATAAATAATGTGATGGATGGGAATAAGCAGCCTTCGAAGAAGCCAAGAAGGACACGAGTGACGACAAGGGGCCCAAAAGACTGGACGAAGCCGGTCGATAGGCACACGAGGCCTGAGATAGCAGTGGTAGTCAGCGGTACTGTTTAGACGGATGAGGGTATGCACAATGGGGAGATATAAATTTACCCCAACAGAGCGTGATCGCTGGGATGACTCGGTCGAATTGAAGACGCTTAACCAAAATAGACGTAGGAAACTCGGCTAGGATGTAGAAGACATAAAACACAGACACCGCGGTCTGAATCATATAATGTCAGATTAGAATTGTAGGAAGAGTACGAAAATGACTAAGAAGGAGGGCAGAAGCACAAAATGCGCACATTCAGTTGGGTGCCTTTCAGGCCGATGTCTTGAACCATCCCTTGGGTTGCGGCAAATCCAATATTACCTCGATCTAGGTAGCTGATAAGCATAAGAAGCATCATCACGGGTGCGATGAAGTAGTCTAATCGGCGGACGAGGGCTTTCTCCTTGCGACGCTGCTCTTGAGCCTCTTGGCTGCCATACTCGTCTTGTGCAAACTCAATTTCGAGTTTATAGTTCGGATTGTCTTGAGACATGATTCAAATTGGATATAGTATCCTAAGGAGAAGAGGGTAGGGGGTAAGGGATTGCTATCTCTGCCTCTGATTACAGACGATGAGAAACAGAGATTGATTGAGGGGTAGTCTTACAACGTCAATAGTGACTCGAAAATAAGCAGGTATAATAGGATCATCTACACTATCAGATAAGATGACAGCTCAGGGAGCTACTGTAGTATGAAGCACCCCTCATGGTCTTTGTTGGAGTGCTTACTTGATGAAGCGTTCTCGTACCGAACTACGCATAATAAGCTATCGTATAGATGCAATTGATTCTGCCGTCGCAAGCTCCTAATAGGGATAGATTGTTCCGGTTGGCTCCGATGTGTAGAATCTCACTATCATCACATCCTAGTTGAGAACAAGTGCTACTTATTATTGAATAGTTTTCATGTTGGGTTCCGGAATTTGATCTTTTAGAGATACTCCAACGAGGTACAGTAGCATTCATTGAACCTAAAGCCGAGGGCATGTGGGGAATCGGTAGAATATGATGTAACTACAGTATGGTTACGGTTCGTCCCCTCACCAAGATTCTCTTAGTTCCCGGTTATAAGATTCCACTTGATATGAGGAAAGGGCAGAATATACTCGTTGAAATTTCATCGAGGAACCACTGACGTTTACCTTCTCTACCTAGCTACACTATCTCCTCGTCCAGAACTTGAGTCCTACACAACGCTCTATTTATTACCCCTCAATATGAGTACCGATCCGAAATTTGACGACCTGCACAAGCAGCTTTTTGAAGAAGGCCTCAAAGTGCGTCGCAGCGTCGTTGGTGACACTTATGTCGACCGCGCTCTCGCCAATGGCTCAAGCGAGTTCTCCCGGCCCGGTCAGGAGCTCGTCACAGAATGGTGCTGGGGCTACGCCTGGACGCGCCCGGGACTCGAAAGAAAGCAGCGTAGCCTGTTAAATATCGGAATGCTCATGGCACTCAATCGTGCGCCAGAGCTAGCTGTGCATATCAGGGGGGCTAGAAATAATGGCCTTACCGAGCTTGAGATTAGGGAGGCTATTCTTCATTGCACAACGTATTGCGGCGTCCCTGCTGGTGTTGATGCTATGAAAGTAGCGGAGAAAGTGCTCAACGAGATGGCTGAGAAGGGCGAAATGGCTAGGGAGCTAGGGAGTAAAGCTACATAGCTTGGTAAATGGTGTGGATGATTGATGAATAGGGTCGATTTCTACGTGGGAGGAACAATTGGAAGGCGGTATAACGTCTAAACAAATATGTTTTATCTGTCAACTCGACACGATTGATAAGGTTGAAAACAATCTTAATTGAATAGATTGCTAGTCCGGCAAAGCCATGTCAATGACAAGTTTCCCCCCTTCTCCCTGGTGATATGCTGTTACTAATTCGTTCAGCCTCGATAATGCAAACGTCTTTATTACCGCTCTCACATCGTGTTCCGCTGCGAATTGTAACGTTTCTCTCAATGTCTTGTTACTCCCTACCAGGCTGCCCACGATAGAGATATCCCGAAAGACAAGATCACGAGCAGAGACATGGAACCCGTTCTCTGGGAAAGACACCACAACACACCTCCCATGATTCCTTAGGAGGCCGACGCCATAGTCGAAAGCTTTTTGGCTCTCTGGTAGAATGATAACAGAGTCAAGCCCCATGTCCCCCCTGTCTTGCTTTCCATCCTCTCTTCCAAGTTCAATGACAACTTCATTTGTATCTTGGGACCGTGCATCAACTATTTTAGCCCCCGTTCCAAGGTTGCGAGCCAATTGTAGCGGAGAATCCGCGTTATCGACCCCCAAAACCTTGAAACCCATTTTCGTAGCAAATTGTAGTCCTAGGTGACCAAGTCCGCCACCGCAGCCCACAATGCCAACACGCTGACCGGGCTTGAGGACGCATCGCTTTAGAGCACTGTAAATCGTGACACCAGCACACATGAGAACCGCCGTATCGACCGCTGAAATCCTATCCGGTATGGGTGCGATCTGGCGGCTATCAGCAATAGCGTACTCTCTGAAGCCTCCAGGGCCATCTATGCCATTGTTCCGAGAGTGTGGGCAGTACACAGAGTACCCAGGCGGATCAGCGTCAGGATTCTCTGGTGTCGATGCAGCCGCACATTCAGAGCAAGTACCGCATGGATGGAATGCGCGGCCAGGGACGCCAACTCGGTCCCCTATCTTTAAAGTTGACAAGGAATTATCCGGCAAAGCGACGATGGTTCCAGCGAACTCGTGGCACCCTACATGTGGGAAGCTAGGTGGGTTGGGCTGCATCTGCCCTGCAGCGAGTACGGCATCTGTATGACAGTAGGAGGCTGCCTCGACCTTGATGAGTATATCATAGGGCGAGCTCAGGACAGGGAGGAGGACAGAACGAAGAACATAAGGGGTATTGAAAGCGTCCAGTAACTGGGCTTTCATCGACCCAGGTAAGCTAGAATCGCTAGTAGTTATCGCCATCGTTGTTTATCTGTTCTAGCTATTTCATCATCAAGAGGTTAGAGCTTTCATTATTTTTATAAACAATGAACTGATGGGCTTTCGCATCACGGTCCTGATCCCAACAAACCAATATTCCCTCCGTTCATGTCCTGTAGTCTCCAACTATGAATGAGGGGAAACCGCATGGGTATTCAGGGACTCATACCACACCTTGATTACTACCACGTCAGTCGACATAGGTATGGCTCCGGTGGGCTGTTATTCTCCGGTGATGCCCCTCACTATCAAGTGCTTTTTGCCGGTACTGTTGCATCTCATGTGCATTGAATGCCTTGTGCCATATTACGCTCTTATTGGGGTTTTTCGTATAATCTCGCCATTCTCATCCTAGGGGATACACGATGGGTAGGTAAGAAATCATCCTAATCATGATAGGCCAGGCTCCAAAGTTGGCTACATATAGCATTGAAAGCGACGACTGTAGAATTGATGACATAAAAGGTCTGAGGCTCATCTTGAACATTCATCTTGTATTTTGTATTCTTATTCCTTTCGAGCACCCCGGTTAGCAACATCGAGCGACTACCATTATAGGAATATGTCGGTTGCCAATGGAACCGAAAGTCCCGTCTATGTAACGGTTTCAGCTTTAGACGCTGGACACTGTATGTAATATTTCAGGTATTTCTTCGTAATTCCATCGAGCCGAAAGGATGAGATAAGTCACAATCGTGTTTACCAAGCTTTGTATACTTCCTAAGCACTCTGGATCATTCTAGAGTTGACAAAAACTAACCCTCAGTCTTATTAGTAACACTCCCTGATTATCTATTCGTAGCTGGTGCTGATCCCGAAACGCGCACCACCGTTCCGTCGCTGTCGTTTCTCATTCAGCACCCCTCTTCACCTCCGTCTCGTAGCGGAAATGTGACGAACATTGTTTTCGACCTAGGCGTCAAGCGCGATCTTTCAGGCTATCCAATAGCGCAACAGCCGCACATAGCTGAACGACGACCGGTTGTTACCGATCCCGACTGCAGCACAAGTCTTCGTGAGGGGGCAAACAATGATGAGAGTGGCAAGGAGCTTCTTAACCCAGGCAAAGATGTCGACTTCGTGATTCTCAGCCATGTGCACTGGGATCACGTAGGTACGCCGTCAGACTTCTCTACCGCTACGTTCGTTGTAGGGTCTGGCACCCTGGATCTTCTGAAACACGGTGCTGGGCCAAATTACCCAGCCGAACTGTTCAACGACGATGAACTTCCGGTATCTCGTACAGTCGAGTTACCGCCAAGTCGTAGACATGATCACGATTTTCATGTATATTATGGAGGGCCGAATTATCCAGCACATACGTCAACACCTACCGACTCATTGGCTAAACTTCCATCACTAGCAGATAAGTGGTCATGGCAACCATTCGATGCTTTCCCCCGCACGATTGATTTCTTTGGAGATAGGAGTATCTATGTCGTTGATAGTCCGGGGCACATATACGGGCACGTGAACCTACTTGTTCGTACTGGGGAGAGGAAGTACGTTTACCTTGGCGGAGACTGCTGTCACGATACGAGGATCCTAAGCGGAGAACAAGGGATTGCCGAGTATGATGATGGTCACGGTGGGATCAGAAGCGTACACGTGCATACAGGTTTGGCGAAAAGGACCTTGGTTGAGATCGACAAAGGGGTGACCCAGTTGAGAGAAGATATGGATGTTGAGGTCGTGCTGGCGCACGACAAGGGCTGGAGGGAACGCAATAGGCACCGGTTCTGGCCGGGTAGGCTATAGGTGGGGTTCTTTAGCAGTTGGTTAATTTGAGTCTGGCCTCGAGGTCTTGCATTTTATATAGATGCCAACCTATAGAAGACTAGCTAGGTACTTCCAAGCGCCTGATTGGTAACGATACCGTTACCTTGGGGGCATTGATGCATGTGGATAGCCATCGCCCTTGCGGGGGCAACACGGATCTCCAAGTCACGGCAGTTGGGGCTTCGACGCTTGACGGAATTCGGTATCTCAACTTTCAGGATTATTAGCATTGCAAAAATGAATTTGATTGCTTGTAGAATCTCGGAGTACCAATCCTTGAAAAAACATTGCATATTGGACGAGTAGCGAATTAGTTTGGGCTCCCCCGTTGGATTATCATACTCCAAGTTATAGAGAACAAGGATATCAAGTTTACATACACCTCGTTAAAAGTGAATTTGATGCGCACTTTTTCAGCCCTCTATCACTTGACACATCGTGTTGAGTTTCATATCCTGGGTTCACAATAATCCCGAAAATAGGAAAAAGGGATAACAGGAGATAATAGCGATTAACATGTCTTCCTCTTCCGAAAATAAAGTTGCATTTATTGGTAAGGAGCTCCACCTATTTAACGATAGCACAAGTACTAAAAGGTTGATTTCAGGGCTTGGGGTAATGGGCTATCCCATGGCGAAAAATCTGCTCTCTGGCTTAGGTGCTGAAAAGACATTGCTCGTATGCGATGTGAGCACGAGTGTAATAGACCGGTTTTTAAATGAAACAAAAGGACAGGGAACCGTCGAAGTTGTCGCCAACGGGTTTGAAGCAACAAAGGTGGCCGTAAGCAATGTTCTCTTCTGATCCGAAGACATAAATGTGATATAATACTTACTCTGCAAGGATACTGTCATCACTATGCTTCCTGGGTCAGATGCTGTCAAGTCTGTCTATCTGGACCCGGAAACGGGTATCCTCGCTGGCGCTCTCGCTGCTGCTACAGGGTCGGGGTCCTTGGTATCCAAGCTCATTATGGAATGCGGAACGATAGAGACTGATACGATCCTCACTGTTGCTAAGGCCACTCGGGAAGTCAGCGACTCTAAACTTGATGGGACCCTCACATTCGTTGATGCACCTGTCTCAGGAGGTCCCATGGGCGCCGAAGCAGGAACGTTGACATTCATGGTTGGCTGCCTGCCGCATGTCTCCGATATGGTCTTTCCCGTCGTAAAGTCGTATCT
The DNA here is from genome assembly GCA_022385715.1 of Xylaria cubensis. Classification (NCBI taxonomy): domain Eukaryota; kingdom Fungi; phylum Ascomycota; class Sordariomycetes; order Xylariales; family Xylariaceae; genus Xylaria; species Xylaria cubensis. The sequence continues at coordinate 158,573 of MU279057.1, read as the reverse complement.
AAAACACATGGGCAAAGAAAAGGAAATTTTCTTATGCGGGGATGTCGGTGCTGGCACGGCTTTCAAGGTTATCAATAATTATCTCAGCGCAATCACTTCTCTTGCTGCGTCGGAGGCTCTCAACATAGGCACGAAGGCTGGACTCGATGTCAAGTTATTAACTGATGTCATCAATGCAAGTGGTGGACAATGCTGGGTTACGAGTAAGAGTAACCCTGTGCCGGGGGTGCAGGAAAATGTCCCGAGTAGCAGGAATTATGATGGTGGGTTTAGAATTGAGCTGTGCGCTAAGGTTCTAGGCATGGGGAGCAAGTTGGCGAAGAGCGTAGGTGCCAGGACTATTCTTGATGGGCCAACACTAGAGGCATTCCGGGAGGCCATGGCAGACGAAAGATATAGGGGGAGGGATGCGAGGGTAGTCTATAAGTGGCTGAATGAGAGCGAGGGATAGGACAAGAACTTATACTCACGCTAATAACATCACTATAACGGATCCTATACCTTTCCGCCACTTATCCTATTCCGCCTACCCCTTTTCCCATACATCATCACGATTTTCAACCGATGACAACTATGCCGCGACACGAAATAAAACGTCCTTAGCTGTATGAAATATATATAACATTGCATTAGTACTAAGAATAAAGAACACAAAAATTATACCTCTAGCGTGCCAAAAAAAAAAAAAGAAAAGAAAAAGAAAAAAGAAAACTAAACCACAAATTTTTTAAACAATAATAAACTTAATCGGCTTAGTTATAGCAATGATAATTCTCTTTACTCAGCATTTTTAGCTCTTATAAAATTGATATTCGAGATCGCTAGGTAGTTAAGGCTATAGAACTTTTATCCCGTGTTGCGGCGGAATTGTTTTCATTGCTCGAAAGTCGGGATCAAGTCATACTAAATAAAATAAAAGAGGTGGGCGGAATAGGTATAAGATACGTTACAACGAAGAATATGTATACTGGTCAAAGGAATGATGTTCGCTGCCTTTATATTCTTTATGGGTAAAAGGTACAGAACATAAGGTTTACGGATTTCGTAAGAAAAGGTCAATATCTCCCTCTATAACTACTTACACTTACGTAATACAAATAGATTAGTTTAGGTGGGCTAGTATTCTCACTTTCATCTGTATAGTAGTACAGATTAATACACTGCTTTTGAACTTACCAAAGCCTTGTAGGTGCTCTGTCGCAATGTGAAAGTTTAGAACCTGTTATTCTGTCTGATTCTCAGCCCGTTCCGGAAGGAATGCTGTTACAAGGGCTAGAGTACTAGGGCTTGGAAGGGTATTCAATATTGCAATAATCTTCTTGGGCGTCAAGGAGGCATAGGAGTCTAAGTTCCTCTTTTGAGCCTAGCGGCGAATCTAGGGTTTTTATACACGAATGGATTCGCTCTTTGCGAACCAAATCATTTTAGATCATCTTGGCCTTGTTCTTGAACTCTGAGTTCAGGAACACATTTAGATCGTAATTATCGTGCCTACGATAATAGCAAACATGATATCCAAGAATAGAGACGCTTTGCAGATTGAGTACAGGATATCGCCGATTAGACCCTAGTACACGGGTAGTTGCATTACCCTACCCAGGGCCGGTCCGTGTGACAAATGCTGAGAATGTAAATTCGATCTATTATTATTTACAGAGTGAGGAAGAATGGGCGTTTCTAGAGTCAATTAAGCCGTAGATAGGTTTTTACCAAGTGGAAGTATATGTGAAAAGACATAATATAATTGGTTCCTAAGATACTCCTAATACGTTAAGAAGGCTCAGAGCATTATAAAATTAAAGCTGCTAAGCCTATGTTAGCTGCAGAATGCAAAGCCTCAATAGCCTTACTTTTTAAGTCGTTAATAATATACTGGCTTGTGGTTTGGTTGTTTGGTTGTTTGCTCACAAGGGGTAGGGGTTAGCTGAGTTTGACAAACAGGGACTGCATCTGGGCGAACCACTCACGCCGCACAGTCTAAGCATTGTTGCTACTGCCTGAGAGCAATCAACTAAACAGCCTCCCTAGCTCATTCCACAACAATATATAATTATTCCGTTAAACCACAATGTTTTCAATTAGACCTTGAGGTCAATTGTCCTTGCTTAACAACAGCACCATCATTATTGTTCACTTGCATATATCCAACACAAGAACGGAGATGGCTTTTTACCCTGGCTTCGGCCTGCCTTTACGGGATTACCCTCAGCATCACATGGAATTCTACCCTCTAGGTAATCATCCGCAATGTATTGGCTCACATTCGGATCTGCTACTAGTTCGAGAGGTAGCTATGATGCACATTATGGACAGACTGACTGATAAATTGAATTGGCACGAAAAGGTGTTCGATGACAATATGGTTGCTAAGTGGAGAGAAGAGGCTCTCGCATACCCAGACGAGGACCTTTGGACGATTGCCGCCAACAACAAGAACCTTCTACCTGTCACAGGAATTATGACTGACAAGGCGTTTGACTATGTACGTATCATTGACAAAATGCTTTCGATGTGCTAATGGATCACAAGTGCATCCGAGAGCTCCAAGGCAAAGCGCGATTCTTTGCTGAAACTAGAATTATCCCTACTCTCGACGCTATTGCAGTGGCTATTGCAAAGTCGGATTGCCTCATCCCGCCTGCAGTGACTAATGCATTGCGCAATGCTTTTGAGAGGTTGAAGAAGGACCAACAAGGCTTCCCGGATTGGCATCCGGGAACTGATGAGAAAGTTTTGAACCTTGTGAATCCATCAATGTATCCTCTTGTCTTTAAATCAACTAAATGCCTCCCGAAAGAGGTCGTTGGTGTTGCAGATGCAGTTGCGAAATGGGCAGGCAAGGGCACAGTCATTGATAACAAAGACACAAATGATGACGATGGTATGGTGCCACTCGAATTCTGGTCAGAGGACTATCAATGGCTTCCCTCCAACGTGGTTATGCGTGATGACGGCTCTGTGAAATTCACAAGCTACATCAACAACTTGCACCCAACGAAGTATCCTGAAGTATACAGCGCAATCGAAAAGCTTGTGGAGAATGCATTACCAATGTGGGATCAGTGCCTTTACGATATGGTAGATGACTACAAGAAAGAGGGTACTGGACGCAATGTTTCTCGCTTCTCATTTCTTGATGACCTTTGGTAAGTGTATCTCACACCTATGAAACGTGTACGCGCCTAATCACCAGCAAGTAACGATAATATGGACAATTGGAGTCCTTCGTCGTGGAAAGATCTGGAAACCACTAAATCTAGTGAAGCTGAAAAGAACAAAAAGGACAAAGGCGAAGATGGAGGAACTTCAGGCTCCGTGGAAATAGGCTCGCAAGATTCACACGACTGCGATTCAGATGAGGAAGAAATGAAAGAGAAATGGAGAAAAGTAAGACGGCCAGTGCTACCGGAACCTAACTCTTTCGAAGAAATCGACTACTCCCCTCGTTCTAAACTTTTGGAAAATTTCTGTTTGCGCGGACTTCAAATCATCGTTAAGATGGTTTCAATAGAGCTAACGCCAGACAAACCGAATTATCCCGCTGGCTCTTGGCGTGTATGTTCTCGTATCTTATTGTTCCACAAAGTTTTTCTGAATTAACAACTCCAAGGTTGAAGGACAGATGAACGAGCATATTTGTGCTACTGCGCTTTATTATCTGGACAGCGAAAATGTCACTACAAGCCATCTTGATTTCCGAATGCTGTCCGATCCAGATTTAATAATTCAGAAGGCTGAATTTTTGGGAAATGAGGATCAACTTGAATGGTTAGAAAGGGTACACGGAACAGAATTATATTATTATAATGCTCGTGTGCAGAACTACGGGAGCGTCGAGACTCCCGAAGGCCGTTTTCTGGCATTTCCCAATGTCTTGTGAGTTATTCCTAAAGACCTGGCTCCGATCAACCATTGACTCCTCATCCACAATTTCCAGTCAGCACCGTGTATCCTCCTTTCAACTAGTCGATCCCACGAAGCCTGGCCATCGTCGTTATATCGCCTTATTGCTTGTCGATCCCCACACACGTATCATTTCTACCGCCAATGTTCCTCCTCAGCAGCAGAATTGGTGGACAGAATCGTTACTCGGACAATCTCCTGAGTCTCAGGAAGCGTCGCTTGCAAAGTTTCCGGCAGAACTTGCTCAGTTGCTCAAAGAAAAGGGGTTGACAGGAAAGGCGCAACCGAACTACACAACTTGGAAGCTACCTGTTGAGCTTATGGAGATGGTGCGAAAGTATTCTGATGAATCACCAGTGATGAGCGATGAAGAGGCGAGAGCTCATAAATTAAAGATGATGGATGAACTCGCGAAGTTTCGCGAACCGACGAACAATTCGTGCCACAATTCAAGCGACAACTATGGTGAACACTAGAGGGGATATAGACCAGATCGACATTCATATACAGTGAATAATATGGGAAGTTTTCATATTGTTAATATAATACAATATTTCAGGGGTAGATGTTGTCGTTTTCATACTGCCTCGTGGTGCTGAGAATCGTGGGCGGCGTCTATCGCTGCGGCTTTATCGAGATGACCGAGTGGTTGAGGACCGTCAAATAGCACAGAAATCTCTTCCAAAGTGTAGCCTTTGGTTTCCGGAAAGAGAAAGTAGGTTATAAGAAGGAAGACAACTAGAAGTACGCTGAATAACAGATAGTATCTCCAACCAATGCTTTCCAAACCGATTGGATTGATAAATGCTAACAGGGTCAGGGAACCGCTACAATTATTAGGAGTCAGTATAATTGTGGCTCTTTTGATTGAAAAGCGTGGAAATGAAAACCTTGTTTTGGGGGATATGTATTGAAAAAGTACTGAAAATTACTTACTATATGCCAAAAAGTTCAACAGCTATGCCCTTCGCGCGGATATTAAAGGGCAGGATTTCAGTGGGGTAGCCGAATAGGAGAGGCGTAAAAGATATATCATAGTGAAAGAAGAAAGTGAAGAGTGTGACAATCACAACGATACCAGCAGAGTTGGAGCCTGATTGATTCACCACGGCGGAGCACGCTGTTAGAATGATATATGAGATCAGCATGCCAATTCCAGCCCACAGGAATAACGTCCTACGGCCAAGACGGTCGACGAGGAATGCTGCTGCTAAAGCCGCCCCGAAGTTGAATACTTGTAATAGCCCATTTATGAGTGTCTGCGTGTAAGTTTCCGTGATCCCAATTGTCCCGAGGACCAGAGTGAGATAGTATGAGACGACTGCTACTCCGTTCCACTGTGCCATAAAGCCAACTAAGAATGCGATAAGAGTCCGCTTCCTATTACCGCTCGTTAATATGAGGGCACTCCACCCGGTACTGCTCGCTACTCTTTCTTGTTGGATGGTCTGAACAATTTGGTCGAGTTGGTACCGCACTAAAGGTGATTCGCCAGAGTCTTGCTCGGGGGCGTGATATTGCGAAAGAATATCTGTGGCTTCTGCTGTGCGATCCTTCGATACAAGCCAGCGGGGGGATTCTGGAACCCAGTAGATAAAGAGCAACTGAACGATCGGAAAGGCGGCCTGTAAAATAGAAGGGGCACGCCATGACCAGTCATTCTGATAATCTTGACAGCCGAAAGTCGTCCATGAAGCTAGGATAGCGCCTGAGTTCTGTATTAGTATTATAGTCTCACTCTGTGAGTAGCTCGGAGCTGCATACCGAGGTAATACATGGTCCAGAAGGCTGATGTATATTTGCCTCGATGTGTCGGATAGGCCAACTCGGCAATGAGTAAAGGACTTGGGTGAACGGAAACTACGGATGCCTGAAATAAGCCCCTGTCTTCTTATTGGAAACATATGTTTGACTTGCACATTCCGCCAAACCCTACGATTGCGCGTGATATAATGAATTGTGGTAACTTGACTGATGTAGCCTGAACGATGGTAGCCACGACAACAGTCACCAGTCCTGCAATCAAAGATGGTTTGCGACCATATTTATCTGTCAGAACGCCGACAAAAGGAAGAGCCAAGACAGATCCGATCGATTGTGCAGCGTTTACGAGACCAAGAGTGGCGCCCCTGGGGTTTCCGAAGTATGTTTGCCATTGCTCAAGAGACTGCAAGCCATTCATGAGAGACCCTAACGAACGACGTTAGTATATCCTGCATGTCAGGAGTAAATTTATAATGAAGAGAGGAGGTACCATCATAGCCAGCAACTGATGACGAAAGTAGGGGTATAAGGAGTAATAAATTCAATTTTAGTAGGTGAGGTTGTTGAAACCAGTATTTGTTCGTCTTGGGTAGTACTTGGGCGAGGGCCTCGCCTACAATCTGAGAGTCTTTCATGACTGATCGCTATTTGGATAGGAGCCACCACGTCGATCAGTGAATATCTTGCTAACGGCTTTTATTCACAAATTGGCCGAATTGGCCTTTATATACATTGCGGCAACCTGGGTTACCAAGTCCGACTTCAATACCCGGTTGTGTGGAAACGAGGAAATATCCCCATGGGGCCTACGGCGCTAATTTTGCTAGTGCATGCACAAGATGCGGTTGTGGGCTGTTGATCCCGAAGAATAATGGGGTGGCTTACAGGGGGTCGGGAGCGGACTTCTGTCGCCCTGGCTAGCCGTAACCGGACTTACAAGTCTAGTTGCGGTCTGAGGTTGTTGTGTTGATGTTATAGAAGAAATGAACTGTCCTGACATAGAGTGTATTGTTAGCAGAATTATCAATTATATAACGATTTCAAGTAGAGAGGAGGTCTACGCAAACTTTTCTAGTCCCGGTCGTAACCGCACGCTGTAGAAATGCCCCCATTTTTAGTAACTGTGCGGAGTAGATGTACACTGGGATATTATCGGCGTAAAACAACTGTGAGAAACAAATCTCAAAAAGAGGGCTCGATTTGATTTGAATGAATATGATCTGAGGATAGTTCCTTGATAAAACGTCAATGCCGTTTATAGTTCTTATAAGATTTCTCTCATTATTAGCTACTCTAAGAAATTAGAGCATGAGAACACACAAGGCACACATAGAAAACTGATGCTCAGTTCTGATGTCTGGCCGATTTCACTATCGTCGTGTGGCTGCTAGCCTTACAGTGCGGCATCATGCAATGTACTTCGTATATCATCGGGACAAAAGTAGGGATGTGATAGCGAATGAAGGCCAATTGTATGTAAAAGTCGTGTGCTTTCCAATGAACTCGTCCTAAGCTTTCACTCCTCGTATCACGACCTTGAGTGTGTTTTCCTCTGCTTTTCTAACAATCTCGAACGCTTCCTCAGCCTCCTCGAACTTGAACCGGTGGGTAATGAGTCTCCGCGGATTCACCTTTCCAGACGCGACCAACTTGATGGCTTCTGGATAACAGCCCGACTGATATCTGATGCTACCTTTGATGGTGAGGGCTCTAATGCAAGCTGTGGTGATAGGAAAGACGACGTTCTAACCCAGATTTAGTACATTTGTAGCCTCATCGATCATGTAGTGATTTTTAGGTTCACTCACCTCTTTTCCCATTCCAGCTTGAACGAATGTTCCTCCCTTTTTCGCTGCGAAAACTCCTGCTTGGATACAGCTCTCAACACCTGTACACTCAAGAACAATATCGGCACCGTCCAGCCCAAAGGTCTTCAAAATCTTTTCGCCGAGAGCGCATGCAGCCTCTACCGGATCTGTAGGTCCGCTGTCATCTCTCTTTGATATGTACACATCATCGGCGGCAAATTCCTTTGCGAACTTGGCTCTTGCTTCAGATATATCGACACCAATCACCTTACTGGCGCCGTAAGCTTTAGCTACTGCCTGACATAAAACCCCAATAGGGCCACAACCAAACACAAGTACGGTCTGACCGCCTTTGAGGTTAGCTACTTTGCAGATTTGAACGGCAACAGCAACGGGTTCGACGAGAGCCCCGTCTTCCATAGACATGTGATCAGGAATTGGGTAGGTATAGTCGCCTGCCACAACATAATATTTTTGCAAAGCTAGATGTAACGGCCGAGTTAGACAAATATGGCGGGAGGGTGATGGTTACTCACTTCCATCCCAAGGAGGAGTTGCTGCAAAGATCGTGTCCTCGCAGACGTTGTACATGCCCGAGCGGCAGTAATCGCAATGCCTGCATGGAACTCCAGGTTCAATGGCAACCCTGTCGCCCACTTTTACGTTCTTCACTTTATCACCAACCTCCACGATGGTACCCGAGCTCTCGTGGCCGAGTACGATGGGGCTTTTAAGTATGAAATCGCCAATACGTCCACGCTGCCAGTAGTGAACATCCGAGCCGCAAATGCCCGTCTGTTCAATGTGGACGCGAACATGATATTCGTCTCGCAATTGTGGTACTGGGCGATTCTCAAAAGAGACCTTCTTTACCTCCTGTAGCACAAAAGCTGGGTTCTGTGGTTGAAATTATCAGCAAGGATATACGCTATCGAGGCTTCATGGGTACGTACAATCTCCGACATGATGAGAGGTGATCCTACGATGACTTGGAAAATAAATATGCACTGTCAAAGCTCGCTGATGGCGGCTTTGCATTCAAACCCTTATGTGTACCGAATCATTACCATAGTGCTGGTATTGACGGTCGGCGCCCCCTGTTGGTGAGCCAGCGAGAGCCCTGCATTCCCGTGTTAGCCCTGTTAACAGGGTTAACGACAGGGCGACAGTCACCCTACAAACAGTAAATTGCGGAAGTGGGGTTCCGCATCTTTAGTGGTCTTAGGAGGCTGACTACAGGATACGTGATGAGGATTGCAACAAGCCTGGAAGTGTTGGTTGGGCATCGACACCTCGTATGACCAATGACGTAAAACAGAGAGGAAGCTTAGCAATCAAGCATAGGCCTTTTGAAATCTACTCTCTTATAAGGTTGTGTTACCGATGACACGGAATCGGAACCTGTGTCGGATGGACACCCTTTCTAAAGTTTGGAAATGCCCAAAAAGGATGCCAGTCAAAAACAATAACAACAATGGATGCACGGGTCCCGTTTTACGAATACTCCACAAGCCGTCGCGATAGAACCCGAAAAGCTGGGCGACAGACACCCGTAATTAACTTGAGAACTTAGTCTAAATGTCGTTCGAAGTTGGCCGTTGGTCCTTGAGAACGAGAACACTTAATCGTATGTCTGCAACACGTAAAAGGGCGGGATGTCTACGATGCGCTTCTCTAATACTTTCACATTGAATCTCTTTCCATGACCTGATCAACCTCGAATCATTCATTTTGCAGAGTCATAGTACACCCGCACATTCAGACGCCCGAGAGTGTTAATTGCACACTTCGCATTCACTTTTGCAATGGCGGCCCGACAAAGCATTCGTGCTCCAAACCCTCCCATACAAGACAGTGTTTTCCAGCAATTTCGTCTAGACGGCCGAACAGTGATCATTACTGGCGGAGCTGGCGGCATCGGCTCCGAAATTGCTAAGGGGTTAGCCGAAGCTGGAGCAAATGTGTGATTTTTCAGTATGGTCGCTGCTACCTGAGATAATACTAACTTACTTCCAGATCGCTATTTGGTACAACAGTTCAAAAAGAGCCGATGCAATTGCTGCAGACATTGCCGAAAAGTTTCACGTCAGGACAAAGACATATAAGGTTGATGTCCGGAGTTACCAGGAAGTTGAGGCGGCCGTGGCTAAGACTGTTGAAGACTTCGGTCGTCTAGACGTTATGATCGCCAACGCTGGCGTGCCTAGCAAGGCGGGCGGTCTCGACGATAAAGTAGAGGATTGGGATCGCGTGCGTGCCGTTGATTTCGACGGAGTTTATTACTGTATGCGCGCCGCCGGCAGGGTCTTTAGGGAGCAGAAGAGCGGTGTTGGCATCATCACTGCTTCTATGAGTGGCCATGCCGCCAATGTGCCACAGGAGCAAAGTTGTTACAACGCCTGCAAGGCTGGTTGCGTATGTTACTACTCAATCCCGGGTAGAGAATTATATCTAACTGCTGTCAGATACACCTCGCCAAATCCTTGGCCGTGGAGTGGGCGAAATGGGGAGGCCGCATCAATTCCGTATCTCCTGGATACATCGATACAGCTATATCTGGTGATTGTCCTTTTGAAATGAAGGAAGAATGGTTCAATCTCACTCCCCTGAAGCGAGATGCTGATCCGAGAGAGCTAAAGGGCATTTACTTATACCTTGCTAGCGATGCTTCTTCTTACACAACTGGTGCTGACTTCGCCATTGATGGTGGATATACTGCCAGGTAGACATGGTAGAATGAGGCCAATTGTATCCTTATCATAGCATGCCAAGTATCCCTGACTTACTCCCCCCAACTGCATACTCACCTTACGAGGTACAGTGGGGGCCATGTTCGTCTCATGTGCTCCGGTTTGGACTTTGGCGAATTGAATTCAATCGCGACAGAAGATGGCGGCGTAGTTGTGGGGCTCGGTTTTTGATCTTGGCCAATAACGATGCGGCCGTTTTCTGTGTTCACAGGTTGTTTATATAAGGCTGGCGTGGCCCCTCGCCAGACGATGTAAACCATACACTACTATACGGTATAGTCTATACCCTCGTATTCGGAGCTGTCTTTCAAGTGACTATTTGATTTTTCTGTTCCTTGTTTTACATCATCACTATGTCGCAACTCACAACTCAGGACGAATGGGATGTCTTCAAAGATCAGATAAGCATGCTATATATCAAGGAGAACCGCCAGCTCGAAGGATGTGAGGGTGTAATCGAGGTAATGCAGAAGCGTCACAATTTCAACGCCACGTGAGTTTACCCTTCATTTCTCCCCATCCGGTCAGTCTTATGCTCAGTCCTCAGCGATAACGAAAATGATACTTAGATCTGTCGCTAATTAAACGTAGGAAGGCTCAGTATGAATATAGACTGAAGAAATGGGGTTTGCGGAAATATGCCAAGGGAGTTCCGGACAAAGATTGGCAAATTATGCTTTATAAGTTCGAATCAAGACGCTCGAAAACAGGCAAAGAACCCCAAGTCTGCCGTTTCGGGCAGCCCATCAACCCCGGGGTGATTAAGAACCGAGGATTCATGAAGTACACGGAACGCAATGCTCTAGAGCAAGGTGAGATACCTTAAGTTGAGACTGGAAATCCAGTGAGTACTCATCTACAGGCTATAGGTCCTTCTCCCCAGACTCCGCCAGGATTCAGCATCAACACACCGTCACCCTCCGTGAATCCACCATCTCCAACGACACGTCCCTTCCCAATAGGAAATGATGCCTTTACTTCGGGGCGGGACTTGCCATCTGATAATTTGTTCGGCATTAGTGACTCCATGGATGTCGATTACCTGATACCGCACGAAGGGGATCTGCCAGTTTCGGCCATCCATCATTCTCCAGGAGAAGAAATTAACACAAATCATGAATTTTCATCGGATATCATATTTGCTGACATAAACGATATTAATATGCAGCTTGGTTTTGTGAGATCACCTGAAGAAGGCACCATTCTTCAAAACGTTTCACCTATATCGGAGTCTGTGGAACTAAGCGCTGTTACTGGGATGCCTTCATGTCTTGAGACCTACCACTCTTTTGCACCTGGGTTGCTGGATTTCGCCTTCTCGGCATCGTACTGGGAAAATCTTCCATGGTCTCTCTTCAGGAGAGCGATAGAAAAGAGCAACTTTCTCCACTCTGCGGCTACTGGATCATCCGACAGTTTTGGCAGCTTAGAAATAGATAACGGGCATCAGCTGATCTTAGGTGAAAGGCTTCCAGAACTACTCCTAGATGGAGTCTCTTCTCAAAGGCTCACTGTGATCTTCGAGAGTTTAATACCTAAACGCCTAGACGGAGAGCTCTTCAAGAATGTTCAACAGTTCCTCGACACTTCCAGCTCCCTCCATATATCTCAGATCATAGAGTTATTTATGGCCCTAGTTTCGAATAATATCATAACACGAAAGGCTGTGCGACGATTTCTGGACTTGATCATGAAGTACAACCCAGTTGACCTTTTGAGAGAACTATTTGAAATCAACACCCCTACTGTGCAAGCAGTCTTAACACGCATTCTGGAGGTTGTAGCCGAAAATGGTGAAGATTCAGCTTTAACCTTTCTGCTTGATGCGGGAATCGATCAGGGTAACCTCGCCGGTGCTAGAGGCGGACGATTGCTGCAACTAGCCACAGACTCAAATAAAACAGAAGTCGCCAAAATCTTATTGCAACTCGGCGCCAATGCCAATCCAAAACTTATACATGATTTTGCATACCCACAGTTCAACTCGCCGCCTCTGCACCACGCTGTCAAACAAGGAAACCCTGAGCTTGTGAGCTGTCTTCTCAAGTCAGGTGCTAACGTGGACTGTTGCGATGAGTTTGGAGAGACGGCGCTTTCCCACGCTATCTCTCTGAGTGGGTTTGAATGCGTTGAGCTATTGCTCTGTGAAGGGGCAATGGTAGATACATGCAAGGTTTCAGATGGACGAGAGCTTTACTGGTCAGGCAATAACGCTATGCTAGATGCTGTCGACTACGCATATCTGAACGGCCCTCGAGAGATTTATGACCTGCTGTTGCCTTACAGTCAAAATGCGAGGGAACGTATCACTATACATGGTGTGTTGCGCGCTGCCAAAGAGGGATATGAGACCTTACAGACTTATCTTGACAGTAGAACAGGAGTCGCACAGAAATCTCGAAAAGCCGTTCTTGAAGAGGCTCTGGTTCTGGAATTGTATAATTCTGGTTCTGGCGAGATTATCAGAACTTTATTGGATTTTGGTGTGGATCCTGATGTTCCAACGTATGACACTACCGATGGGGATCATCCATTAAGAAGTGCGATGAGCAAAGGCATCTCGACTTTCAAGTACCTCGTAGCTGCCGGTGCCAATTTCAAAGATCAATCAATAGTCAATAATGCGGCCTATACGGATGAAAACCTTCCAATTCTCGAGTTCATGATACACAATGGTCTCAGCCTCGATCTTTTTGGCGTTAAAGCGCTAACTAGCGCAGCTTCTTGGAAGAACTTACGCGCTGTAAAGCTTTTGGTTGAGTATGGGGTGAACGTGAATGAACATGACAGTGGCGGCGAATACCCAATTCAAACAGCCACAAAATGGTCATCTATCAAGATAGTAAAGTATTTACTCAACCATGGGGCAGATCCGAACGTTCCGCCTTGCCGCAAAGATGGGAACACTGCTCTACATTATGCAGTTAACGACAAAAACCTAACGATGGTTCAACTCTTAATGAAGTTCGGTGCCAGAATCACACCGCCGGACCCCCGAGCAAAAACTACGTTATTGGAGACGTTATGTGATAGGATTTCAAAGGATTCAAAGCCAATGCTCCGTAAGGAGAGGCAACTTTTTGAATTTCTATTGGACAAGGGTGCATATATAAATCATCTTAGGCCTGAAAACAGACCCGATTGGTGGAGTCCAGTGTTGCCTGTCCTCATTAAGAAGTCGGCAGACCCCGAACTTATCCGTCGCGTGCTCAATACCGATATTGACGTGAACGAAGCTGGGACTACAGGGTACACTGCAATTCAAGCCGCAGCAGCAGTAGGCAACCTCGAGCTTGTCAAGGAGCTCCACAGTAGAGGTGCTGGTATCAACGCACCGGCAGTTTATTCGTTTGGGAGAACTGCGCTTCAGGCTGCCTGTAGTAAAGAGGAAATCAATATGGAGCTTATTACCTTCCTTCTGGACAACGGGGCCGACGTAAATGCTAGACCTGGTGTCAAGTATGGTTTGACTGCTCTACAGGGAGCTGCCATCAAGGGACACATTGGTCTTGCTAGCCTTCTCCTGGAGCGCGGTGCTAACGTAAACGCCCCTCCAGCCATTGTGGATGGAAGGACAGCACTAGAAGGCGCAGCCGAACATGGCCGTTTAGATATGGTACAATTTTTGCTTAACATTGAAGCTAAGGACGAAGAAGGGGGTTATGATGGTGCAATACAGCTTGCAGAAGAGAACGGACATTGGGCGGTGACAGACTTGTTAAGTCATCACAAAGCTTCCCAAGCCCACGTTGCCGGACAAACACCACTACAACGATCGCCAAGCCCCATGATGTCTGAAGCTTCATCAAGCTCCACGTCGTTTGAAATTTAAAGCATGCAAACCCAGCCGGCCACCTTTGAATACCAAGGTCATGTTGTCTTTCTAGAGAAGGCGGGGTAACAGACCTGATCTTTACGTCTGGAGGTAGGATAATATGCAACTAACTGGCGGCAGCTCTCGAGGTTAGACTACATGGCTTGTATTGATATAAACTCTTCTCCCATATCAAGTAGGGTTGGTGCGTGCTACATCTTACTGTCCTTAAAACTTTTCTGTTCCTCAACAATTTTATCTTTCCTGATCTGAATGTTAATTTTCCTACCCAAATACTACGCAATATAGAGGGTTTGTCATCGAATATTAAAGAAGAAGCGGTGTTGTTTGCGACCTAGAGTGGTATTGTAAGACAAGGTCCTTTTAATTACACCTTCGTCTTAACCTACGCTCATCGAGAATATAGTACCAGGGCATCCGTATTTACCATGTAGCTATAGACAGTAACGAGTAGCTACTCCAGCAGTGCGGAAAGGGTGACAAATGTCCGGTGCCCACCCTATGTACCAAGAATCGGACCACCCACATATTCACGGGGCGGGGCAGCGGGAATGCAGTCCAGATCTCCGTCAGTTGGGGGTGACCCAACACAAAATTGGGGAAGTATTCATTGTAATTATATATGCATGAACTTGTTCGACTTATCTGTCTTCGCCCCTTTAATTCATCTTCTGCTTCGATCACATCTGCAAAAATGGTTCTCCCTGAGCACTCCAACCCGGGTGCCCCTGTACTCTCTCATTTTAAGCTTGCCGGGAAGACAGCTATTGTGACAGGAGGCACGCGAGGAATAGGACTCGAGGCTGCACGAGGTCTGGCAGAGGCCGGTGCGAAGGTAGCTATAACTTATACGTCCACCGATCCCGCCGAAGCAGACAAAACTGCTGCCGCAATATCGAAGTCTGGAAATGGCGTCCTGGTCAAAGCCTATAGGTGCGATGTAAAGTCTCGGACCGATGTCGAGGCACTGGTTGAGAAGGCAACGAAGGAAGTTGGAGACGGCAAGCTCGACATTGTTGTTGCGAATGCCGGCATTGCAGCTCATTACTCGGCCATCGAGTACGGAGAGAAGGAGTGGCGTGAGATGCTCGACGTGAACTTCCATGGCGCCTTCTGGACTGCACAGGCTGCTGCCAGAGTGTTTGAGCGACAGCTCCAGGCGGGCGGTGATGGTCGGGGATCTATAATCTTCACAGCCAGCGTTTCTGGTATCCTTGTTAATGTCCCTCAGCAGCAGTCCGCTTATAACGCAAGCAAGGCGGCTGTTATACATCTGGCTAAATCCCTGTCTGTTGAATGGGTTGATTTTGCAAGAGTTAATTGCATCTCCCCGGGTTTTATTGCTACGGACAGTGAGTTCGGGCTTTCTTAGCCTCTGTTGCTTTTTTCGGCATGCAGCAACAATTCATGCTGATATTGACAGTGCTCACGGTACACCCCGAAGAATGGAGAAAGAAGTGGTTTTCAATGATACCGGCGAGCAGATTATGCCAAGCTTCTGAACTCAAAGGCGCCTATGTTTTCTTGGCGAGCGAGGCCTCGAGTTATATGACAGGTACGGAGACTCACACGATCTTAAGTCCTTGGATGCTGACTCGAAATACAGGGGCTAATATGGTTATCGATGGAGGATACACTCTGCCCTAAGATCATGTACAGGTGTTCATTGTCTCATTGTATTACCAAACGGGCAATTTTCATGCCACTTAGTTACGATGTCCGATGATAAGTTCGAACGCTATCAGCATTCAGTACTTATAGCTATGATAGTACCGTACGGACCAACCACAATTCTAGTGATTACTATGCAGCCGTCTCACGAGCCACTAGGCCACCATTCATCGGCAGTGCTCCTGAGGAGACTCGTCCAAGCTTCATCTCCCATGAACACGTCCGATGTACCGAGTGAAGAAGTGTCTGGCCACAATGAAGCAAACTGGCTATCCGGTCGAGCTTGGGGGGCTTCGTCGACTGGCTGCGGTGGTTCTGTCATAATGTGTTCCACCGGAACAGACTCAGCGTTTTGCGATCTACGACGTGTACATTGCGCGGATGGCCAAGAATCAGGTGAATATAAAATAGGGGCATCCATAAACTGACCACACATGTCGACGATGGCTTGGCAACATCGTGCCGAGCTTGCATTCAGTGGTGCTAGAGCTCTGATTGATTTCAAAGTTGCCATGATCTGTTCTTTCCAATATCCAGCGTCAGGAGAAGTCGAGTCATTGCGAAGACATATGCAGGGGATTAGGGCGGCCTGGAAGAGGAAGTATCTGCTGCTGATTTAGTACTGTGCTGGAGCAAAAGCGAGTTGCAGACCTACAGTGCATACCACGCTTCCAGACGGTTGCACTTCGTCTCAGCGATGTAGCTACTTATACTGGTGATTGTCTCCTTGGCTTGATTTAGACATATGTCATACGCCCTTAGATCATCCGGAGACTCGTCGTAGCGGCGATCACGAGCATTTAAGGCCTTACGGATTACGAATGGTCGGTACATGATGATTCGAAAGTTTCGTAATCTCCATTTCATGACTGAATGGGCATGGCGATACTTCGAAGGAGCTGTAATGGACTCGATAAAATGGCCAGGCAAGCTTCGTAGCCATGGTTCTATAAGCCTGTTTTCCATGCTGAGTAACTCATTAGCGGAGGGAGGGGGTTTGGAAATGACACGACAATAGATCGGCGTCGTGGCAGTATGGAAGCTAGCTTGTGTGATTAAGGCTGTATAGGGCGTAATAGTATCAACTTCTTTCGGATATGACTTCGATAGAGCAGTCAAAGACTAATGACACTGTCAGCAGTGAAGTTTTGAAGAAGCGTAGGCCATAGTAAGAACGGCTTACTCTATCATCAACATTTAAAGGCAATGACGTCTCAACGCCTTCATGCGGCCATGTGTGAGGTCGACTAAATGTGATGGTTGATCCCACCTCGAATACGCAGAGAGACCACCAAGTTCTTCGCCGGATTTCCATGGCCAGAGGCGAGATATTCCAACCTTGAAACTCCTTGTGTAATCCTAAGCCCATTGCGACGCGTAAAGCCAAGCCACTGTAGTTGTAACCGGAGTTTGGCTTGTTCCTCTTCTGTTCGTAGTTGGAAATCAGTGCCAAGGCTTGCACTAGCGTGATATTCCCGACCTCCAGAATATTGAACGACAATACCGATCGTGCTTGAGCAAAGAGTTCTCCGTCAAGGTTCTCAAGGGTTTTGGCTGTCGTCCAAACGCCGATGGCCGCTACCATATACGCTAGAACCAGCCAGCAGTCGCCGTGCGGGCGCGGTATGACCTCTGATAATTGAGCGCGGAAGGTTGCCTCGTGAATGATGGGGTAGCTTAAATGATACTGGCCAAAGTACGCATCAATCATCGTATCCGCGATGAGGCGAGTCGGATCGGGCTGCGAAAGTAGGGAATGCCGCGTGTCGCGGATTTGGCCCGAAGTTCGGGACGTAGTAGAATACGACCGTACTCTCGGTGCTGTCGCAAAAAGCCGGAGCAAAGCGGCCCCAGAAGCGACGCCCAAGTAACCAGATTCTCTTTCATTAACCGCTAAGGATGCCATTCCATCGGTGATGACTGATTCAGCTCCATCTTCAACAGCATTACATATCGCATCAGGCGATGCGGAATTGCTAGTCAGAACCTCTTGCTCGTCCCATTCGAACTCATCCTTTGGGGATGCCTCAAGTATGTCATGAATATTTTGCGAGTCACTCAATGACTCTCCGACTTCGATACTGTCTGCCTGTGAGATATAACTGTTTACAGACTGGATTGGAGGCCGATTTGCATCGCCACGGTCCGAGCTCTCGCGACTTGTCGATCCTGTCAGACCATGATTGAACCCGCCTGTAAGTGAGAAAGACGATGAGAAAGGTTCTGGTCTGGGAGATTTAGGAGTAGACCCTGTACGACCATTCTGGGCCGGTAAGGGTAGAGACGAGATAGATGCCTGCGCTCGGAGATGGGCGATTACAAGTTTCGCGCGCTCGAGCTTCTCCTCCACTTCTGTGAGATGCCTATAAAACATCAGTTCATGCGCTTAGACCACATAGCTGCCATATAGGACATGATAGTACCTGCGCGTGAGTGGTGTTCGCGAGTGTTTCTCATAGAGACAGTGCCTACGATATTTCACGCATGGATCACAAGCCCTGTGTGCTGCAGATTAGAATACTGGCGACACAAATTCAACATTATACTCACGGGATCGATCGGTTGCATTTGGATTTCCTCCGACGGCATTCCTTGCAAGCTTCCCCCGAACCTGTGTCAGCGACGAGAAGCTAGAGAATGCAAGCTACGTTACCTTGGTCGGCACTGATAGGAGACAATTCCGTGACGGACTCCTGGGCTAGGATATCGCCCGGAGTTGACATTTTATTTTATCGCATAGACTTTGAAATGAATGTGTAATTATTGAGGGCGAAAACGTAGTCGATCAATACTACTGGCGACACGCTGACAAGGGAACAAGCATGAATAGGAGAACCAATAAGTCAGATGCTACAGCCCGAAACGGGCCGCAGGGCAGATAAATAGCTCCATCAATGACTCGGACAAACCTCTTTACAGATCATTCAATTAATAGATGCTTAAGTCAGAGCTCTAATCAACCTGTAGCAGTAAACTAAATGTGCTGTAGGCCGAAACCGGAATATTTTTGCTTCTAGATAAAATGCTATTTACATACTAAAGGACGATGCCTTGATATACATATCTTCATTGAAAGCAAACTTTAGCTTAAACTAAAGTCTCCAGTACTAAAACGAAAGAGGTATGTAACAGCGTTTAGAAACGATGAGTATTTATTAAGCATACGGACATAAAGGGACCTAGAGCTGCCTTACTGCTGTGTTTTCGCTTAGGTAGATTGTGAAAACCATTTAAACCAGATTGATGTTGTCGCAACAGCCTCTCTCCTAACCTTCGCCAAGACCGCGGGGTAGTGGGGTAAAGTGGGGGTTAGTATGGGGATTCGGATCACAGTCACCCTGTGGGGGGAAAAGAGACGGAGAAGTACATCCATCGTTATAATAGAAAGGCGACAGAGGAGGCACAGGCCACTACATCGTCCAAAATGAATATCTTACTTAATTGTGCGGCGTAAAACTATACACCATCCATTAAAGGCAAGGTTAACAATTTAAAACAATATTACAAGGGGTTGCCTGTAATCATGTCTATTGTGGTGATGTGTGTCCCCTACCTGCACCCAACAAAATCTATTGCCCTCCATAGTTCTAGCCCCAGCCACACATATCACTAAATCTACCAAATCTATCAAATCTACCAACAAGTCTATGTAAGTCTGTACAGGTACGTTGTTGTTGCGATAGTAGAGACAGCGACGTTGTAGTTGTAACAAACAGCCAGCTAAAGTATGGTATTGCAGGGCTTATACGGTTCAAGATCCCAAGCGGCTTACTCAAAGCGTACAAGATCTGCCTCCTTACACAGCCGTAGTATAACGTACTCAACGCAGCGAAACACGCATGCTTTCGGTTATACAAGCGGCGCCGGGTCGGTCGGGTAAGGGATTCGAATAGGTATTTAGTTGGTTAACGGCGACAGCGTAGTTGTCATAATGCTATGTTGGCCAGCTAAAGGGATACCTTCAAAGCCTATTGTGACTGTGGCAACTCCGCTACCCTGTCTTTGTATGTTTGCTCGGCCCTTTTCCAAACGCCCTCGTCTCCCCGTCGGTCCAAGGACAACAAGCTTGGTAATAGCATAGCAGAATATTCATCGCTAGACTCTCGGGGTATCAAGGTCGGAAGATGGTCGATCGCAATAATTCTGAGTTCTGGTCCATCAAGATCTTTAGAAGGGGGAATCGTTGGTTTGTCGAAAGAGCTCCAGCTAGAATACACAGGGATAGGATTATTTTCACTGTTGGGGTCACAGCTTACGTCGCAAATGACTCGTAGCCGTCTCCCTGGTGCCGAGAGAGATTCGAACGTGACGAAAGGAGGAGTTGGGGTAGAACCGAGATAGACACAATTGATGAATATGTCGGACGCAGCGATCTCCTCAAACGGGCCACCACGAGCAGTCTCAGCCATGTCCCACTTGAGGATTGTTTCTTGGTCAAGTCCAGCCGCAAGAAAAAAATCAACAGCCCCTCTGCCACATCGTCCAAGGGCACCAATAACCGCAGGGCGGGGAGGTTGACTACTATTGGTACGAATCGCGGGTTCGATGGCCGATTTGATATGTTGAACCAGAGCCTGGGCATTATCAAATATTGGCACTGGACCTTGAGTGACTCCTGGGTGTAAGACTTGATGGGCCCAGGACAATAGGGCTAAGGCAGCGCCGGCATATCCCGCCCAATAGCCAAAAGCGGCTACCCTACGCCCCGCTTCATCAGTCAGAAACTCCAGATCATACAGCGTCCCCCGACTTCGGGCAAAGCGTGAGAGCAAGCTCGCCCAACCATGTTGTTTCTTGAATATGTGTTGGAAATGAATGTATGTATGAGGCAGAGGGATATCATCATCGGGCAGCTCCTTGAGACCCAGGATGATATCTTGTAGTGGGGCTTTCAGCCATGATCCGGCAGATACTAATTCTGCACCAACAGCTTCAAACTCATCATCGTTATAGATGCGTTCGGGAGATCGTTCGACACGGACGCGGTAGCCAGCTTGAATGAGAGCCTTGGCTGTTTCGGGCGACACTACACTCATTGATTGTCAGAGACGTGTCACAGTCACAGTGCGCAGTGGTCAGTCACGTACTCGGCGAACGACGCTCGAATGGCTTCGTCTCAGCCCTGAGGTGGATGACTGTAGACATCTTGCGAGGTTGATGTCGTACTGTTTTCAAATAGGTAAATCGGGCTCAGAGGAGAGACGTAAGGTGGTAAGTTAAATTACCAGGATAAAAACCGTGAAGTGCTGGATTAAGTAGGTGGGGGCGGGGTTCGACGTCAGAAAATCAATTTAGCCACGTGATTGACTCACTACCTCAGATCCGAACTCGGATCTCATTTCATCCATTCGGAAGCTCGAGCCACGCAGCATCCTCTCTTGTCCTTCCTTTGAATGCAACAAGACGGTATTCGTTAGATCCACCAGCTTCGAGGATACCGCGTTAAAACCTGCATCGTACAAGCCCTAGTTTACTGGAAGATGGCAATCCACCCCCGGCTAGCTTGAAAATGCTTAATGCAAACGCTTTAGAAAGCGGGGAGATTTACCACAATGATCTTAGCTTAGGTCCCAGATGACTTATTCGACATGTCAACACTAGTGATACAACATCGAGCATTAGTTTTTACTAGGAAAGGGACAGTCGTTGGTTCGAGGACTCCTAGAGGGAAGGGTTAACAAGTACGACGAGTGAAGTTGTCTAATTGTAAGGATTAAAGGTATTAAGCAACAATATTCATGTTATAAATAAAGCGTTAAAAAACAACTAACTAATAATAAAGTCCTCAATAATAATGATAATAAGAGAAAGTTGTGATAATATTAACAGGTCAAGGAAGGTCAAAGCTATGATAGTACTGTTGAATTTATGTCATGAAAATAAAATTAATTGGTTTATAATAAAAAATGTAGAAACCACGATACGGCTCCTAAAGCATGTTTAAAGGATACGCGGAGAATCACTGACTGTGTTACCCACCATTATAGGCTGTCACTTATGTATCACTGGTCCGAAAAAAGGGACTATGTCTTAGATAAGGAAACAGAAAACACAATGCGAAGAATCCGAATCACCCTGAAGGCCAAAAAGCAGCTTGGGTATGAAGTTTACATTGCCTTTTCGATTAATATGGATGCCAGCATCCTCTAATAGTCTAGACTATTAACAATCTTGTATAGCCACAGGCTACACCTATTTCGTGTCCATTCAACAAGTCATCGCATGCCGCGATGCGAGCTTACTGCAATAATTTCTAAGTTCTAACGGCACATAGCAGTCTATCATCAGTAACAAATAACCGTAAATCAGGGATAATCGTCGCTGCTCTCTTTGTGGCATGTAATGATGAGTTTCGCCAGCTTTTCGTTGATTTCCGGTTTGACAGGCATATGATGGCCGCCCTCAAAACGAATGAGTGATCGAGTGTGCTTGTCGTAATGGTCCATCAGAGCCTCGTTTTCGCGGCGCCATGGATCATCGTCGCCAATAACATGTATACTTCTTGTGATGATTGTAGGTTTGACCAGTTCAGCCCACTCTTCAGTGCCGATCGAAAGCCGGGATGGTACAGTACCCCCAAATAACGCCACGAAGTCGAGCTGTTGGCCGCGCTGCTCGAGCCAGCGGACAAGATGCGTTGCCGCTTTGGCGCCTTGAGAAAATGCGATTATGCCAACGAAAGGCCCTTTGCTGTTAAACACCCCGACGAGCCGTCCCAGATCTGACCACGGCTTCTCTTCCGTCTCTCCATCCCTGTCCGCAAGCCATCGCTTATAGGGCTCCATTCCCTCAAAGAATGGAAGAACTCCGGGCCCGGGCCCTGTGTCCATGAAGCCATCAACATAGACAAGCTCGAAGTGAGGTTGTAGAAGGCGACCAAGCCTAATAGCTTGGATGCGGAAGATTGCGGCGCTCGTGCCGCTGCCATGCAGACATAGGATTTTAGGCAGCATAGTGATACTAGCTTGGAGTCACAAGTTCACGCCTGTATTGGTTTTTGATGATATGACTCTTTTCGCTGTGCTTCAGTGTGGTGGTGTACTTAACTAGTTCGTAGTTGTGTTCGACGGTTCGGGTTTCCACGAGTGGCTGACGTAATATCAGGAACAGTAATATTGTTTTCCACAAATGCAACGCTGGTGGGTTGCACTGTCCAATTTGGTTAGACTGTTCAATTCACTACAGCTTTTCTAGCCCCTGTAGGAAAAGTAAATTTTGAAATTTGAAGTGCAAGTTGTTGACGGATTGATTGATTTTGAAACTGATTTTGAGATTGGTTCGAAGTGCTGATTCGAAGAACTTTAAATATAACCCTTTGCAATACAATGCCTTTATAATGCAGGCTTTTGTAATACATCTCTTCGTACAGCTCCTTTTTTGTACACCCTCGTACAGTCTTTTGGCCATGGTATACCTTGCAGACTAGGACAAAAGCTGTGTTTGTGTTCATTGTAACGATATACGTGCACTCAGATTAGGATACAAACATTATGTAAACTAAAGATTTAGAAGGAAGAATTCTCTGAGGCTAGAGCAAACTAGGAGTTGAAAACACTTGTATGACTATCTGCATGATTGATGTTTCTTAGAACATGTGACAGCAAGGTTGTGGAGATTGCTTTACTTAATATTTTCTGCATGATAGCAACAATATCAAAAAACATTACGACTTGCTACATTAAATAATCTGCAGGTATATTCATAATCCTGATTTTAATCACGTGATTTTATCCAATGGAATTCTTTCTTCGAGGTCCAGAAACCTTTGCAATATTACCAGTTCATCCCGGTGCACTAAAACCAAATGGTTTTTAGACACTATGTGCATCATTAACTCATTTCCGGTACGCCAAAATGGCGGTATAAAAAAGTGCCTCGAGTAGTGCTTCCCATCAGAGGAACTTCTTAGATTGTAAGAGCAGATCCAGCCACGACGGGTGAGGAAGTAGATTTTGGACCCGAGAATGCCGATCAGGGTTCTAATTTCACACGGCATCTTGTGGACTGTCGCTTCTGTTGGCTCTTCAACGGAGCCTGGTAGTAATTTAGAGCTGTCAAATGTCAATAAGGCTGTTTTTACTTCAAAACCTCCTGAATTCAACGTTCGTACGAGGAGGCCGGTTCCAACTCGGGATGTCCACTGACTGATAGAGATATCAGTTGCATTAGTATATGGCAGTGATATAGTGGAAACTGTGGGCGCTTTTTCAATTTCTTTTAGGTCTCTCCAGTGACACAGGCGTATCGTGTTCTCGATACTCAATAGTAGTTTGCTCATGTCAGAGGGATGCAGCATCCAGGTCGCACCGTTTGTAGGCATAGGGATAGAGGTGAATGTGCCTGATTCCCATACTATTTGTGCACACTCAGTAACTATCAGAACTGTCATTTCATCTTGATTGGCAAGAATCTGCGTTACCCTCTCGTTCACTTTGTGGTCAAACAACCGATCGAGCTTACTCCAATGCCCGGCTCTTGAGATTGAAAAGCGGGTAGCGATGCATCGACTGGCTGTATCCACGCTATAGAGAATCTTGAGCTTATGATTCCAGGCTAGGTGCAGTATGTGAGACTTGTGTTCTTCCAATTCCATGACCACTTGTCCACTATTTGAGTCGTGGATTGTAATAGATCCATCCTTACGACCACAGAAAATGAAAGCGTCATCACCTGCTTGCGCTATACAAGTGATAAACTTCTTTTGATTTGCCGTTCGCGTGACAACGGCCTCTTTCAATTCATGTTGAGTCTCATCAGCTTGACTAGAGTCATCTTCCCCTTTATCCTTCCTCAGAAGACTGGGGGGTTCCCAGACGTTGCACGTGCGACCTCGAATGTCGTAGAAGCAGAGACCACTGGGTGCGAACACGATACCCATAATAATACTATCATAGGTGATCCTGTGGATCAGTTGCAGCGTATCAAAATTAAACAAGGAGACGGCGCCATTATTTTCTCCGGCTGCAAGCGTCCGGCCATCTGGCGATGTAGCTAGGACTCGTGCAAATATATGGTAAACTTCGCGTTGGGTAGCGCGGTCATAAAAATCAAGTTCCACGGTGACTAGATCACCATCCTGGTAAAGTACAGCCAAAGATCTATACTCGGTTGCGGGGCAGAACGCCACATCCAATACTTGAGGGGGCAATGCGAGATCCTCCGAGCCTTCTTTGGCAAATCGACTGATCCTAGTCATTCTGTTGTGCTTGTAATCGATAGAGAATAATGTGAGATGAGTACTCCGGTACGACACAGCAGCGAGGCCTAGGAGCGAGGATATTTTGACTACTTCGGGGATATACCTAGCGTGGGATTTTGTGTTATCGTCTGAGTCTGAATCAGCAGAGTCCTGGTCGATCTGCATGAATCCCAGGGTTTTTCCATCCTGGGTTTCGAAAGCCATTATTAAATGATCAAGTTCTCCTTTAACTGTAGCGAAGACGGTCGAGTCGTCAGGGCTGAAACAGACAGAAAATAGGATACCCGTAATGGATGATGTCCAGAGTTTCTTCCGTTCGGCCGACCAGACTGCAATGATTTTAGGACTACCAGATGCAAGAAATCCTGAGACATTGCCAAAGGCTAGCTGTCTCACTGGCCCACCATGGTCCAATTCGTCGACTAACTCCAACGTTGTGTGATCGTATACTCGGATTTGTCCTTTTACTAACCCTACGGCAATATATTTAGAGCCGATCGCCACAGATTTTGCATCGCTTCGAAATGGTATGGAAGAAGATCGTTCATCCCAGTTTTCGTTGGAAGAGCAGATAACCTTTTGTCTGACACGGCTTGTATATGTTTTATGGAGAATCGATGACCTCGGGGATAAAGCGGGAACTGATACATAAATGGATGGCGGGGATTCAATAATATTTTGGCCGAAGTTCGTTATCAAGCGAGTAAGGTCATTTATCCAAGAGCTCAGTCCCTGGAAGCCGGTGTCAAGTGGATGATTGGCCTCGAGCAGTCTAGCTAGGTACTGCTTCAGGCTTTTAATGACTCTAATCATTGGAGCTAGTTTTCCTGCCTCAACAATTCGTTCAATCCATACTAGCGCTTTAGTATCCGTGAATTGCTGCAAGGCGGCGAAAAGGGGACTCGATAGTGAGCAGGAATGCTCCAAGTGATAAGCGAAGTGCAGTACAGCATATTTATCGAAAGCCACAACCTTATTGTCGGTCGTTTGTGCGCGTCGGCTGTTCAGAGGCTGAAAACTGGACCCGTTCAGATAGGTTAAGCAAATAAGTGCTATATCTTCGTGCGCCTGATGTTTCGGAACATAGAAGTTGGAGTCCTTAGATGTTAAATAGGTTTTGACCGTTTGGTGCATTAGCTGAACTTGTGAATCGTTATTGACTGTCACAAGATTTCGACAAATTTGGGACAATGCTGCCTCTGAGCCAGTGGTAAAAAGAGTTCGTTTAATGTCTAATTTGACGGCCTCCCTCAATTCATAGATCGACAGTGATTTTGGTGCGCTAATGATCCACTTAAGGATACATTTCGCAAGATCCGCATTGGTAGATTGCTCAATCTTCTCGACAATGTCAGCGTAAAAGTCATTCATCTCGCTTGGCACACCCTTAACGACTGACTCCATATCCTCTATGCTATAGCAGTCGTCTAGCCGATCCATCATTAATGCCGCCCAAAGGAAGATACCATCGGACTTCCTGAGAATCATATCGACTAGTGGCTGACTGTCAACTTCCCCACGTAGTCTCGGCCTCGAGCGAAGGTAAGCGCCAATATCTTGCAGGGACTCTTCTCCACCTGTTTGGAATCCAATATATTGGATGTCTTCTTGTTTTAAAACTTGTTGAACCTTGATTTCTGGCCGGCTGCTAAAGAATATTTTTAGGGGAGTATCTCGGTTAACTCTTGCTAACATCTGAACTAGGCTGGCGATGGAGTCTCGTGGACATTCATCCAATGCGTCGATGACCCAATACTGAGGCTGGATGAATTGCGTCTTGAAGACACATCCCAGAAACAGCGTATTCCATACCGTAGTATAGTCGTGGCAGTTGACGATGCTTCCGCCGTCAATCATGGCAAGAAGACTCGACCGGATTTCAAGATTTGCCTCAGCCATCTGATAAGCTAGACTCAATAATAGCTGGGCCACAGTGGAATTCGAACCAGTCTTGAAGAAATAGTAGCTGACGTCAAAGTTGTTCGATTCAAGATAGTTGATTGTATGGCCTGTAGCAATAGATTTTCCAGACCCTGGTGGTCCGTAAAGCCAGAGAAAGCGGGTGTTTGAGGTACACCGAATAGTAGCTAGAGGATCAGCCTTTGCATAGTCTGGATCTGGACTCAGCCATCTCAAGAACATTTCATCCTCTGTAAGCCATTGACAGGAACCATTTTGATACTTCGATGGAGCCTGGATTGCATATAAATCGCCATGAGGCCGTTGCGCGTTATCAAGGGCATTGGAGATGATGCTGAGTTGTGCACGATATTTATCTCTGTATTGAGATTCATCTACACAGTCAGGACTAAAGCTGGGGACTTTGCATGCATTACTTACGATCCTTTAGTGCGTCTTCAACAGCGGCCTGGAGCTTTCTCATCACAATAAGATAACTAGGGTCTTGGTCACTTTCGAACTTGCACAGATGGCGATGATCTGCTGGTAAGTATTGCTCCTCTTCATTTGGTAAGCCTTCTCAATAGTTAGCCAATCGAACCTCGCGCTGTTGACTCTACGGACCAATGACGGCAGATTGTTTTGGGACGATCATGATCCCAGCCATGGGCTGACTTTCGAAGAAAGAAAACAGCTTCAGGTGCGCGCATGCATATCGAAACTCGTAGTTGATATCCTAACCTCAGTTTCAGAGACTGCAATTCCGTTGTCGAGAATGAACTTACGTGAACAGTCTGGGAATCAGGCATAAGTTCTTTGACGAACGATTTCGCACCCGTTGGTAGAGGTAAGGACAAGTAAGTCTTCAAGTATGCGGCAGAATCTGACCCCCTATGTGGTGTTCCGAGAAAATACATTGAATGTATCCGAGAGGAGATATCTTTATAAGTGTCGTTCCTCGTAGCTAATAGGTAGGCCTAAGCAATATTAGAAGAATCTCGCCAAACCAGGATGTTAACAATACCTTTTTTATGACAAGCCCACCCATGCTGTGAGCGACGAACACGATTGGTGTCTATACACGTTGGCTTTGACTTCACGGCTTTACTCCGAAAGTCTACTCACATCTCCGTTTCGCTTAAATCCTTGTGAATATTTGATGTCTGCTAACAATGCTAATGCGAAGTCGTGAACTGTCAAGCTGCTGGCAGCTGTTTTCTTCCAGTCCGAATCGTATCCGAAACTATGTATTCGTACATGTCGGAATCCAGGTTCATGAGGCAGCCACTCGCTCGGCCAATATGTCAAAGGGTCTGTAGGGCGAAGCGACCAAGTTTTCCTCGAACCGCCCTGAAGCCCATGTACCTATTTCTCGAGTCAAACGCGTACTAATGCGATCCCATGAGTGTTAACTTACGAAGATCATGTCCAATCTCGGCTCTGAAGGCTCAAACAGAAGATTCAGCCCAAGCGAGCCTTTAGCAGTCTCGGCAGCGGTTCGAGTACTTGCGTCACTCACCGAGACGGTTGAGGCGGCTCGGCGGAGACGCCATGAACGCAGCAGGCTAGGAGCCCTATGCCGATGAGGGGGTACCAGCAGCCCAGCTGTTTGATCCCCAGAGTCCGGTAACATGGCTAGAGGCTAGCGAGCAAGAGGTTCGATCGCTTGAAGTCAGCTACCTATCTCTTCAACGACATACGCATTCTTCTTTCCAGATGAAAAAGGACGCTATGTGGATACTACGTAGGAACCATCACGTATCCTACGTTATCTATATGTCTCTGAGTCTCACATCAATTGGCTTCGGGGGTTAGGTGCAGCTCAACGAGACGGCGTAAAATTTCTTACGGCGAGATAGCTCATTT
Organism: Xylaria cubensis; assembly: GCA_022385715.1. Taxonomy (NCBI): domain Eukaryota; kingdom Fungi; phylum Ascomycota; class Sordariomycetes; order Xylariales; family Xylariaceae; genus Xylaria; species Xylaria cubensis. Next base: position 129,878 of record MU279057.1, on the reverse strand, counting down.
TGCTAGGAACTCGCATCAATAGATGACCACTCCTATGGGCTGCCAGCCCCCAAAGCTACTCCGCACACATTTATCTAGGTATATACGTAGCTTGCAAGCGCTGGATGGGTATTACCCCCTGATGGGACTGTGTCTGCACACTATGTTTACGGCAGCGTCCCGCTAAAGAATTGAGAAAGACGTCTCATTGGATTGGCTTACTCTACCCTTGTATGTACGTGGGTATGGGGGGATAAATATCGACTCCCCCTCGATTCTAAAGAACCTAACTAGTCAAAAATACGGATCGTTCAAACTGCATAAGCGTTTCAAAACTCTTTGGATACCTATCTGACTGATTAAATATGGAAATAACAAATGAAGGGCTATTAATCATTGAGAAATAATAGCGTCTCGTAACCATGTTTATCGGCTTGTCCCAAAATATGAGGGGGGTTCTTACTGCGCATGTAAAAGTGGGTGAAGCGTAACATCTTGATTCGGATCGGGTCGAGCTTATCTAGCCATATGTGGAGATTAGGTAGTATCTGTTGGTGACATACATATGCGAGGTTCCGCGCTTAGCCTCCTTTTTCTAGTTAAGCCCACCTACGTCTGCCGCCCTTCACGCCGCCCATATAGGTAGATTATCAAAACTTCCGTATGCAATTAAGCTGTTATATTAGTCAAATTTGGTTTGAGACCAACTGTAGCCCCGTAACACCATACATATAGCGTTAAGCATACCCTTGGGCATTAGCCAGGGCCTCACGGCCGTTATTTTGGGAAGTATTAGTATATAGGAGCAAAAGGGGGTTTACTGTAGATATGGTCTAAGAATCAATTACTGACGCATTTACGATGACGAATATACATAACGTCATTGCTATAACACGCAACAATAGCGTTGTTTTGCATTAAAACCTTAATACATGTTCCTAGACGAGATACTACCTCGGTAGTCGCTCGTTCTTTTAGGCAATGCATAGATCATAGTAGTGGAATTGGAACAGTAAAGCACATTTGAACACGTTGTATCACACATGAATTCATGCAATGCTCGTCGATTTTCTTTATGACCCTGGTCTCCTATGGCCTTCTAAGCAGCTATTTGAACGTGAGGTGGGTAAGCAAAAGCAAACTAGGCGAGGTGAATCGAGCTTGTTCTAGACGTGAAATCGCAGGTCTCCTCTACACACACACACAAATAAAAAAAAGATTTAAGACTTGACGAACACTCAATATCATAGATTATAAGTTTAATTTAAGTACCCGTTTAAACCGTTACATTCATATGTGTCACGGAACAGAACTGCAGCTCTAAGCCACGACACTACCAAAAGGTAGAATGTTAACAAGTCAGAAACTTGACCATCTGCAGTCACCTATATAGTTGGAGCCGTGACAATATGAAATAATCGACTAGTTCAGTCCCGCATTATTGCTAGACATATTACCAGGTTACAACTAACCTTACAACACCAGAGGTACAACACCAGAATATTATGTCGTGCCCTGCTCAACCGCGAAAAAAAGCTGAAAGTTTAACAAGACGAGCTTATGTCAACCTTGAAGCATTACTTGAGACTTCGCATAAAGACGTTAAGTCTCTACAGCGACAAAGTAAGCCGATGCTGCTTGGTTTCGCCACCCTTAAAACAATTACTAATAACTGGTATTCTAACACTACGCAGGACCTCAAAAGATTCGACGACGAAATATAGTGAAGCACTATTTGGCAAATAAGCTGGCTTGGGAAAACAGACACTAAAGGAAGCTGTAACCAAGTAGATCTCTCCATAGAGATGCAGGAGACCCTCAACCTTTATACTTCTTTATTTCTACTACCTTTGTCGAAGAGTTCAGCGTCCGCAATTCAGGATTAGGAAATTTCTAGAATAGGTCACGGGTAGGGCCCCGTAAACAGCACGCATTGTCACGATCAGGACCAGAAATAACGTAAAAGTTGATTAATCCTATAGACGAAGATTCTAAGCTAAAGAGGAAAGGAGAGAAGTATAGGTCGAGTTCTCGGTGGAAAAGACAAGAGGTGTGGTTTGTGGGCCTCCGAGTCTGTGGGTGTGTTATCGATTCAAGGTCTCTTGATTAGCCACCCTCAGATAGACCGGTTGTCACACGCACCTAGCGTGTCCAGGTACTCGGTAACTTGGATGTCATCAGTGTCATCTGACTAACCATGTAATACTAGTTAAGTCGATTATGGACCTAAAGGTATACCGTAACCAAAGCTGGCTGACCAAGTACAGAGTCAATTATAAATCTGAAATTCGGTTTCGTCTAGATGCAATCAAGTCTGCTTACGGTTTCTGCAAAATATGCTTATAACTCTAAGAGAGGATTATTATTTCATGTATGTACGGTACATATCTTACATAGGTAATCAGCCCTATGACTACACACGGATCCACTCCAGCGGGGCAATACGAATACGAAGCATGTATATAAAGGCTAGTCAGGACCTTTTCCCCTCAAGAGGAACTTGGAAAGTTAAGAGTCCTTTGAGGCCATAGCCAATTATTAGACATTTAGGAATGAAGCTATTCCCAAAGCCAGAGTTAAGCTCTGATATTGTGACAAAGGGTCTGATTTAGCACTTTTAGGCATGATTATAGCATTGATAACGGTACTTAGAGGAACTTTTGGGCCGGAGTCAGTAGTAAGGATACAATTCATTGAGCTAAATCAGCAGTCAGGGAAGCCTAAATGTAACAAGACGGTAAAGAAATACTTAAGCATTCAATGAGAAACACATTAGAAAAGCTCAAACCCGCCCCCAATAGTCAGTTGTGTCAGGGGCAATGCCCTGTCAACAAGTCATCAGACATGATAGGAAGTTAGGATCCGTCGCCCGACCAGTGAACATCAACGATACCCCGGCGTAGAAGTGCACATCTGCACCCCCCCTGGTTCCCCATCCCAAAATGTACTGCAACGCGGACGAAAACGGTAGACTCTGCTACGCCAACATGCCAGCTCGCGGGGTGTACCAAATATCCCTTCTTCGGCCCCGAGTGTCCACCTCTTGTGTCTAATCCTATGCAATGAAGTTGGAGTTCTCAGTAGACTACCGTTGCCTTTCCTTTTCCTTCACCTGACATATACACCATGCCTGCTCAAACAGTCCTGAAATATCAGATACTTGGTTCCATTGTAGAATTTTAGTTCTTGTCAAGCATATGCTACATCCTGCGGCTTTGGAGAAGATCCGATGATGGATACTCATTCTTATAATAGTCGTCACAGCTCCGCTTTTACGTCTTTATACGAGGATACCCTCAGTTCAAATGTAAGTCGACATATCACGTATCTTGCAACTCAAGAAACTTATATAATCTAAAGGGGCGTTACTATAACAAACATAGCGGGCAAGTCGAAAGCGTCGAATTATTGTCACCTCGAGCGCCGGGCCAAGAGCCATGGTCGACTCGAAGAACTCAGAAGCTGCGGCATCAACCGCGTGGCCCCGCAGACGCTCGTGTTCAGCCTGGTATCTTGCGAAGATTGTCGCAATGGGCCAACGACCGTTGGCTATTCGAAATAGGGGCTCTGCTTATCAGCGCGGCAACTCTCGGAGGTATAATCGTCACCTTGACGCTGCACGCGGATCGCCCATTGCCGCAGTGGCCGTTCGGCATCACCCTCAACGCCCTAGTATCGACACTTTCAACAATATCGAAGTCGGCGCTACTCATGGCGCTAGGAGCAGCCATTGGGCAGCGGAAATGGATCAGGCTCAGTCGCGGCGAGAATCCTCTTTCGGATCTGGAGGTCTACGACGAGGCCAGTCGTGGCCCATGGGGCTCTATGTCACTGCTAAAGTCCGTAGGGTTGAGGCAAGTTACTCCATAACTGGCAATGACGAAAAGTTACAGCTGGGCCGAGACGCTAACTTATAGTAACTAAAGAGACATGTCGTCCCTTGGCGCCGTGATTACCATCCTGAGTCTTGCAATCGACCCCTTCTTGCAGCAGATCACCAAGTTCGAAAGCGTGCCAGTCGCCATAGGTACATCCAGCATATCGTCGAGGGTCATATTCGAGATGAACGTATCACCGAAGGGGGACGCGGACCGAGATTCGTTCGCGCAGATCCCCGCCGCATTTATTCCTCTTGCTAATCAGGGTTTATACTTCGACGGCGACCTCGACGATCCGTTCAGCCGCAACACGCTGCAGTTGCGACCACGCTCAACTGGTGGCAATATCACGTTCCAGCCCGCCGAAACGCTCGCTGTCTGCTCCCAATGCGCTAATATCACCCACCTCTTGCCGCCTCCGGAGAATTGCGAGCTGGGTAATGAGGAATGCTGTGCGGATGGTGACTGCGACGACCTGTGGTGGAAGTGGGAGTTGCCGAATGGCGTTTCCACTGGGTGGTCCCACTACGGAGACAGAAGTACTATGGTGCTTCAAGCCGTTTCTAGTAAGAGTCTGCTAGAGATCGACATGACTGGCCGCCTTACTATCTTGAATTTAACAGTGATAGCACCTACCTGGATCTATGTCGATGGAGACTACGATCATGGCGCTGGTCGTGCTGGCTCTGCTCAAGAATGCACGTTGTATTGGTGTGTGAACAAATACGAGAGTGCTCTGCGCGGCGGCGTGCTAAATGAGACATTGATCTCCTCCCATTCCGTAGGTGAACTAGAGCCCAACGACGTCCCGTTCTTCTCCATCAAGCCACCCGGCTCCAATGCTTCAGTGGCGCGGCCCAATGACAGCCAGCTGTATGGAGATTACTCCTCGGGTTGGATAAATGGTTCCTTTTTAGTGAACACTGTCTCTCATCAGCTGCTTCGAAACTACTTCTTGAATAAGTTTCTAGAGGGCGATGTGATTAGCTTGAACAAGTATAACCCCGGGGCCGCCATCCCCGACTACCCAGGACGGGTGCGCCTTTACTCGAAAGTCTGGTTAGAGGGACCGGAAAATACGACTCACTTTGATCTACATGGCATATTCGACGCCATCGCGCAAGGTATGACCACAGTAGTACGCTCGCCCGATGAGAACCAACCTGACACGGACGCTCTTGTCAAGATCGAGGGCACTGAGACTGCCATGCAGGTCATTGTGCGCGTTAGGTGGATTTGGATAGCATTACCAGCTACCTTGCTGGGTGCCGGCTCTATCTTCGTGCTTGAAACATTGATTCAGAATAGTAGATGGAAACTGCACAGCTGGAAATCATCTTCATTGGCAGTATTGTTCGTTGGTATGAATTTATCAGACGAAGTAGAACACAAAGGCGTAAAGAAAGTGATGGACATGGTCAGCATCGCCAGCAATTATTGGCCTAACCTTCGGAGCAAAACTAATGTATAAAGCATCTACTCCGCCAAGGTGTACTCCAATAGCTCACAAAGTCGGTGGTTACACTTGTACGCATGACATTGTATGGACCTAAATGGTTGATCAATTAGTCAGCTTGGGAAGATTGGTACGGAGAGGGGAAGAGGCACATTAATAATCAGACGTCGATCATCGTGATAGACGTATTTCATGATAAGCCCCATCTCAATGGGCCACTCGTTAAAATAATTCCCGTTACTCGGGCATCACCGCTGTTCATATGAGACGTTTGAAGTAAAGTATCGTAAAGATCATCAGAACGTCGTCAATATGAAGCAATGGGCCACGTTAATGGACGGTATCGATAACCTCAAGTTGGAGACCACGCCAGACCCGGCAGACTTGAAGGAAGATGAAGTGCTAGTGAAAATCAACTGCGTGTCGCTGAATAACCGCGACCTTCAACGTAGGGCACTCTGATTTCCTTTACTGCTTCGGTCGCTCAACTGAGCATGTACCTCACACCAACGCATCGCCCCCATCTAATTAAGCTGGCTAGTCATCACCGGAGCCTTCAAAAACCGATACGGTTCCATGGAGAACACCATAGTCCCATGCTCTGACGCGAGCGGCATCATTGTGCGCGTCGGCGGACCGATCGCCGGATCACTCTGGAAAGAGGGTGACCGAGTCTTCAGCCTGGCGCGATCGAACCACTTGACAGGACCCATGCTTCCCGAACACGCCGCAGCCTGTATCGGGATCCCACTACAAGGGGTGTTGGCGCAGTACCGCGTCTTTTCAGCAACGGGTCTCGTCCGGACACCTCACTACATGTCTGACGAAGAGGCATGCACGCTCACGATCGCGGCGACTACGGCGTGGATGGCACTTAATTGGGATCAGCCTATTGGCTCACCAAGGCGCGGGAAGGACATCGTGGTCTGTCTCCAAGGGACGGGCGGGGTCTCAATCGCCGCACTGCAGCAGGCACGTGCACTTGGATTGACGAGTGAGTCATCCGCCTTACTAGTACCGGAATTTATGAGGACACGTTCTCACTCATGAGCTTCAGCGATCGTGACTTCTTCATCAGACTCGAAACTCGAGAAAGCAAGGAAGTTCGGCGCAGACCATGTCATCAACTACAAGACGAACCCCGACTGGGACAAGGAGGTGCTGCGCCTGACCGACGGCCGCGGAGCAGACGTCATCGTAGAGACCGGCGGCCCGGGGACGATGGACAAGAGTCTGAGCTGCGTTGCGCACGGCGGGATAATCAGCGCTGTCGGGATCTTGACCGGGCTGATGGAGGAAGGAACTGTAGCTGGAAAGGCCCAAGTCGCGATGGGCATGCGCCTCATTCAACGCAATGCGAGTCTGAAGGGTATCAATATCGGGCCGCGTGACCGCGTTGAGGAGATGGTCAAATTGGTATATGAGAATAGCTCACTGCGTCCAGTTATTGACCACGTGTTTGGGTTTGCGGATGTGAAAGCAGCGTTGGAACACTTGCAGATGGGTTCGCATTTCGGAAAAGTCGTGATGAGGGTTAACGACAATTAGCATGATATCGCGCCCTCTTAAGATATGATCCGTCGCGAGCTATGAGGTCGATGATTCATTGTCGATGGCCGCAGTACGATATTTATCAATTACCATCTTTGAAAGTCTCGCTTCACTAAAAGAGAGCTCTCTTAGCTTTATGAGTCCCGGTTATATTTCCATTCTGGGGCTTCGTGCGAGCTGTCTAGACTGTACCGGAGCTGGTGGTGGTGTTTATGTAGGAAGGACGTAGCCCAGTGACTCTCACGAAAGCTCCGCAACCTACCAAGATCAGGGGTTCCCAATCAGAGCTATCTCCGCTCCATGGATCTGATCCGGCTAGAGTCATAACTACCGTAACGGGATTGGCTGGGGGTAGGGAACGCGGTGTCTGTATAACTACCGTTGTATGGGAAAACAACGGTTCTAAGCCAAAGAAGCGTTCTCGTAAAAAGAAGCGTTGCCAGCAAAAGAAGCGTTGCCAAAAGGGAAGCCTCTGATTGGCTCAAAAATCCAAAGTGGGGCCAGCCAAAAAAAAAACCAAAAGCCTTCCCCACTCTGCAACTGGACTCCACGGGGGGTCGAACCCGTAGAGCCCAGTTGCAGAGTGGGTGGCCAAGCCACTCTACGACCAGTGGTATTGGACCGACGCTTTAAACAGGGATATACCCTGCACGAAGGCTACCAACAGCCCCACTTACAATTAGGTGGGCAACGCATCTTTTTAGCAACGCTTCTTTTGCTAGCAACGCTTCTTTTACAAAAGAACGATTCCCGCCCCCCACATTTTCCCGCTACGGTACCTACGTATTTGTCCGTTTGATAGTGCGACCGTTAGTTACGTTATCTTCTGTTTCGTTTCCACACCTCGCGCTACAGTCATCGCCTTTTATTTATAGTATTTGCTCGCATTTACTCACTTTATTGCTGTTTAAGGGAGTCAAATATAGAAATATTAGTATCAATGAAACTCACTTGAATACGCCATTCAAACTTCGAACTTGGGTTATCTCAATTACGTAGTAATTGCTACGAAAACGACCTGAATTGATGAACATGGGTTTCGTGACTCGAACTTGGATCGTGCAGCAGTGGTAGGTACATCAACAGATTTACATCGGGTATCTCGTTTGAAATTTATCTATATATATCAGTATTAGAAAATAACGCCAGCAGCCATGCTCTTACAAGCAGCGCTAATAGCCTCCTTTCATCTAGAAATTTGTGGGCAATAGAAATGTATCACGCCGGCCAAAGCATTATTTTCAAGGCAGCGGCTAAGGCCAGAAATGTCGATTGGGGCATGGATTTATTGCCCATTTACTGGGACCCCTACTTAACGAGCTGCTACACGCTATCAATCATTTTTAAATTCAGCTCTTGGAGAAATTTTCCAACAGGCAGCCCAGGAAGACGAGCTCTTCTGGCAGACTTGAGGCTCTACGATGAGTCGCTTATAGCCTGCATCTTCAACTTAGGCACCCGAATCTCCCTCAAAACCCAGCTTGCATCATATGTGTAATGTGGAACGGACCTGCTAAAGAAAGCAAGGCTCTTCGCTCGACTCTGTGCGCTTAAGGACTGGTTCCTGCAACACCCCAGAAAAATAATACATAGCTTCCTGAACAGCTTCGATAACGTTCTTTTTGCCTACTTGGCGAATATGGAGGGACCTGGAGAACTATTCTTTGAACAATTCGCGGCTAATGCATGCCATAGGCGCACTTATTCGACGCAAGCAAGCAAACGAGCTTCGCATCACTCCGTCCCTAGTGCATCCTACCCAGTTTATCTTATTTGTCTTAATTACTACTAAGATGGCCTTAGGACATCGGCACGGCACAGAAAAGTGAGGAGTCACGCACGATACGTCGAGAGGTGCAGTTACTTGATTTGGGTTGACGAACAACTTAGCTTGAGTTTACGAACTGCTGTCCTGAGCCCAGAACTCTGATCACCCAGATTGTATCCAAGGCTATTGTATAAACAAACGATATATGAGTACGTTGCGAACAGCGCTATGCTAATTTGTCACCGATGTTTTATGAAAACTCTGTAAAAGCCAGCTCCTTAGTTTCAACTGAGGAGGTTTAACGCCCCAGGTATAAATCAAATGCGTTAGAAGCGTCAACGGTAGTGCTAAAATAACATACCACCACAGTGGGAGGCTACCCTGGCCGAACAATTCAAAGTTCATGCCAAATATCGTAGCTGTAAAGGTGAGAGGGATAAAATAGGTAGCAAGGATAGTTAACTTCTTGGTACGCTCAGACTGCTCGATGGCCTTTCTTGACTCGAGTATCATGGCACGATTCATTTCAGAATTCATGGCGGCTGTGATTCGTACAAGTAGCCGGAGACTCCGCTCAAGCAGATCCTCGTAGTCTTCGAGGATGCCAGAGGCAGAGAATGACGACGCGGGCTTGAGGTCCACATGTTTGAGTACTGTCGGCTGCTGCGTGGCTGCATCGGGATCTTGATGACGAACATGTGATTTTGGGCGCAGTGATGCTTGATGGAGATGAAATTGCTCAGACAGTTCTTGTCGTCCGCTGAGAACTCTGATTGCTCGAACGCACTGGCGTAGTTGTTCTGCTTGTCTCTGAACTAGTACTTCGTAGTGTTGTAACCTCTCGAAGCAATTGTTGCGAATGTCGTCCAAAGGTAAAGGCTCCATAAGCTCGTCAATTAACCCTGTCACGAGGTTTAGGACGGCGACCTCGGAGGAGGCTGCATGGGCAAAGACGGGGATCAGGGCATGAAGAGGGTCATGCTTTGCGCGCTTGGCAAGGTCTACCGCAGAAAGTAGCGAGAGATATTCCATTGGGAGGGCTGAAGTGCTCTGAGGCAGGTCCCTATCTCCCGCAGGTAAGGTTGTAGCCGAGCCTGAACTGTTGTTTGGGTGGATGTCTCCCATGTTTCGGAAAGTCATTTTGGGGTGGTGCTGAATAATAGGCAGAGGGGCTGATATCCAGCCAGCCTGGCCAGGGGAGACCTGCGATATCCATGGTCCTCGTGGCGATGTATCAAGACTACGACCGTGGTCCATCCAAAAGAGCCCTTCCATAAGGTCAGCCGAAGTTTAAAAACGAAAGAAACCCCAAAAAGGGACAATAGTAGAGGATACCCGACTTACCAAGCCATCCATCGCCATTTTCAGTAATGCACACGGAGATACGCTGTTTTATAATAGAGTACTGCTCATTAAGTACAGTATATTCTCGAACGATTGAATCCCCCCAACATGCAGTGTTTGGGAGTTGTCGTCTATACCGGGCCAGTCGTTCGCTGATGTCCTTGTTGCATTGGATGAATCCACCGCGGGCATATGAATAGGGCGACGAGGCAACAACGATGGTGTTGACATTAAGATGAATAATATTATTGGAGGAACTCGCGAGAGGTGGGACATCCATGCCTCTTCCGTGCGAGGCGGGTGATAAGAAATCGAGATGGCGGCGAAAGAACTCAGGATCGACCCTATATCTGCTGCCAAGTTCCGTGATCCACGAAGGCAGAAGATGGCCACGGAGGAAGAGCAAGTGGCCCAGGCCCGGCTTGGGCGCGGGGTGTGCTACCAAGGAGGCGATGCCAGTTTCGCCGAAGGCCAGCGTTTTCCCAGCTCCGGAGCCGTCGAGATCATGTAAGACGGCCAGCGAGTGTACTTGGGGTGCAGGCTGCAGGGTAGGCCGAAGTTTCTGGTTTGGGCGGAGGAGCCAGTCGGCAAGATCGACGTAATTGTGCCCAGGGAAGCTCGAAGTCAGGATGGAGCGTCGCGAATGGCGGTATATGGCTTGAGCATATTCATTGGGGCCACCTGTCACAAAGCGTCAGCGATTGCTGTATTGTCTTATTGTCTATAATACTTCGATTTGAGCATCCTCACTTACGTGCTGGAGAGACGCGGTTGTCCCTTGGGCGCGGATCTATCGTTACCGATGGTTTGAGGCCGGGTTCCACCCCGTCGATGCCGACTCTCGGTTCGGGCCGCCGCTCGTGCTGCCGCTCGTGCTGCCGTGGCTGCCGTGGCTGCTCTGCTAGAGCCGCGCTAGGTCCACCCATTGCCGCAACGGCCGCTGTGGTGGTCGGCATCGCTGTGGAACGGTGTAACAAGCTTGCACCCGCCTAAAAGCAGAAATCTCAAACAGAAACAGTAGGAAAAAAACCCCAAAAAGAACTATAGATCTTTATCGCGTCATATTAAATGCACGTGTTCTATTCAGCCTTGTCTTCTGTCAGGCGGGCTGGCTCAGCTTCTCCTCCGCTTCCTGGCTTTAGCTAATCCTGGCGCATAGTTGCAGCTGTTATCAATGTGCAGCTTGTCAACTGTACTTGGTATTACTGTGCCTATGCCTGTGGCTTGATCGCCATCGAGATTTGGGGCTGTACTGCGGGGTAAGCTCATCGTTTGTAGTACCTGGGATGATTCAAGTATTTAGAACCGCCCCAAACTTATGTTGCCTTCAAGAAAACCTCATTCGGATGCCTTAGAGCGTACGGTCAGAGGACCTCAACACTAACTATAACAACAATAGTAATAGCAGCAGTAACAACTACAGTCATGGCAACAACAACGACCTCACCGCTTAGAACCGTCAATATCTTGGGCGACACCCACGCCACAGATGTAGACCTTGAGTATGTACACCAATAAGCCCCTCTCCCTTTTTCTATCTCTCCCTTTATCCTCTCAGTACAAATCCAAAGATTTAATTTGATGAGATGATCACCTTAATAAAACTTGACTTGAGGCAGAATCCTTTTGCTTCCTGGCGTCGCTACCCAGGGCATTGATGCCTGGCCTTTTTCTTCTCAACAATGGCTCTCCCGAGTCCTCCCTAAAAACACGAAACGTGTTCATGTCTTGACATTCGACTACACCATTTCCGTCAACGACAATGACTTTTCCTTCCAAGATGTTCTTCTTCAAGGTGATGCTCTTCTCGCTTCTTTATTCGCGTCGCGACCCTTCCCCGCGGCTGAAACTCGGCCTATGTTCTGCGTTTGCCACGGTGTTGGCGGACTTATTTTGAAACAGGCATTGTGCATTGCAAACGAGCAGCGTTATCGTTTTGGTTCTATCCTAAATTCTGTGGCCGGGATCGTTTTCCTTGGGACTCCGCACAAAGCAAGGACCGATGAAGAGACTTTGGCAAGGTTTTTGGGCTTGATGACAGGCACCGCTTCTCCCAGGAAGCCTATTCGCGTGGCCGAGTCTAGGATCAAGCAGGAGAGAACAATGATTTACCAGCTCGCATCGAGGTTTGAAGCAATTAATATCAGAGCACCCATACTCAGCGTGTTTGACACCAAAACAACCAAAGTCAGCGAGGGTATTCTCAGGGCCAAGCATATGGTCGTACGTAAAGGCCCCTGCTACCCCAAGTAGTCACGCTAATTCTCCTAAGCTCACCGATAAACCCTTGTGCGCCATTGACTCGCCTGTCGAGACATTTCTGCCTCTTCCGCTAGACCATTCCACACTTTATCGTATCGATTTAGCAGACCAGGACAGCCGGAAACAGCTCGAGACATTCATCTTTGACGCATTAAATGCTGCCGAGGTTTTTATATCGGCAAAGCTAGAAGCGAGCAAGTCTTATCTCTTCCCAACCCTAATAGATGGGTGCATAGCTTCATGGGGAGGAACAGAGTTAACGACTACCTTTTACAGTGGAATTCAAATATGCAACTACTAGCACTTACTCTCCAGTCGAAAGTGAAATGTTTATGCTGCCGAGTAAGCAAACCTTTGTGAGCCTTTCAACAGGCCAGACGCTAACAATGTATCATGAAAAGCCCCGTCTCCGGCCCAGACAGTCAACTCGAGCCGTGTGGTAGAAGCAGGATCGACTGACTCTGGATTCGAGATCGTTCCTGGCTTAGCTGATAAGTCTTCTAAGCGACGATCGCTCAATCTCCCTTGTATTCTACTTGAGGCACATGATCCAAACCGTATTTTCTTTGGGCGGGATGACATACTTGAGTTGATACGAGACGCATTAGTAGTGCCAGCCAGCCAGGATGCTGGAATGAGACAAGATCTGAGGCAATTCGCCCTTTGTGGCTTAGGAGGCGTTGGAAAAACGGAAATTGCTCTCGAGTTTGCGCTCAAATATAAGGATGCGTTCGACGCCGTCTTCTGGGTCCACGCAGATGAGCCTGCCAAGCTTGATGAGTGTTTCCAGGACATTTCAATCAAGCTTGGCCTTCAAACGGCCGAAGAAGCAACCAATCAAGTAGTTTCGCGGTCTTTGGTCAAAGGTTGGCTTGCAAATCCAACGAGAGAAGATGTGGCGGTCGATGATGCCGATATCACCTCCAATATTTCAGTTGATAATGGGGCTTCTTGGCTCATTGTCTTCGACAATGCAGACGATCCGAAGGTTATAGGCGATTACTGGCCACTAGGCTCTGGGAGTGTCTTAATCACCAGCCGTGACCCATTAGCAAAGCGTCTCTTTTCGACCTGCTCCTCGGGGCTAGACTTGGAGCCACTGAATGATGCCGACGGTGGAGCGCTTCTTCTCAGACTCACCGAGTCAGAAGAAAGTCCAGAAGAAGACGCGGAGAACTTAGCGCAGCAGATTTCGCGTGATTTAGCTGGGCTACCTTTGGCAATATCACAGATGGCTGGAATTATTCGCCGACAAGATCTCAGCCTCCATGAATTCCTATCCATCTACGAGGATACTGGCGAGCGGGCACAACTATACGGTATGAAGTACGATGTAAGTCTAAAGGCATATAGATATAGCATTGCTACCGTTTGGGCATTAGAGAAGCTCTCGCCGGACGCTAGAGGACTTCTCAGGGCCATCTCATTCATGGATCCGGACACCATCCAGGAAGCAGCCCTATTCGATGCTGCGACGGCTATGCTTGGTGATATGTCATTCACTAAGCTGCGCTTCAGCAATGCCCGCACCGAGCTGTCCCAGGCATCTCTGATTAAACGTGACAAGAGGAAGAACGCGTCATCCGAGTATCGCATCTCTGTACATCGTCTAGTCCAGGACGCGGTTTTATCGACCATGAGCAGCAAGGACATCAGTTACACCTTTGGCATTCTTGTCCAAACACTGTGGGAGAAATGGCCAACGGCGTTTGCGGCACCAACGAAATCATCGCCGATTCTACATCACAAGGACAGCAACATGCGCTATCAAGTCGGTCGCTTTCCTATTTGCGCCGGGCTTTATCCACATGTAATTCGCATTAAACAACTCTGGCCTTCGGCCTCCAATTCTACAAGAGAAACCAAGATTCGGCTGGCCGCACTTCTAAATGACGCTGCTTGGTTAGCTTTTGTACTCCACTAGCAGGTTACAGTCTGCAAGTGAGACTTTTCTCGCCATCCATTCACTGACAAACGCTGCAGGTATCAATCGGAACGAGGTCGAACTCGAGATTTCGATGGCTTTTGGACGTTAGCCCAACAGCTGTGTGAATCTGTCCCTGGCGATGAGAGCAATACTATACTCGCAGACATCCATTTCTCACTGGGCTCAAACGATGCTATGACCAATCAGCATAGCTCTTCCCGTCAGCATAAGAACGCATTTTTTAATTTACAAAAATCTATCTGTGAGAGCATCGCCCCAGACTTCGTTGATGAGCGCCTAGGACTTGCATATGCTGAGATCGGGATTTCATATACTCAAGACGGTCGCTTAGATGAGGCCATTGAAGCCTATACACACGGACGAGAGATAAGGAGAAAACTAGGCAACACCGCACTCCTATCTCGGGATGCTAACCTAGCTATTGCATACATGGATCGTGGTGATCTGTTATTTGCGGAGGAGATATTGGTGGAGAGTCTAGGAATGGCTGAATCGACAACTCGCGCCAAGGAATCTCACAGGTAGAACCCCTTGTTCAATGCACGACCAAAGTTAGCTATGCTTGAACTAATTAATGCAACATGTAGATCCGCGCGGTTCAGATCCGCGCTCGGTAATCTCCGCGTCCTACAAGATCGTCTTGACGAGGCGTACCAAGAACACTCCAAAGCTCTCCAACTCTACATCGATACCGTTGGTTGGACTAATCAGAGAACAGCCGAAGCGAGACACAAAGTGGCGGAGCACCTTATTCGAATGCAGCGATATGATGAAGCGATGTAAGTAGCACTATATTACCCAATAACCTTACCATTCCACCCCTTTAAGTGGTTAAATAGCTGACAATGTGATCACTTCCCAGCACAATGATTAATGAGGCTCTCAAAATCTGGAGCTATGACGCCATGGTGTACAAGCCTGAGCTGGCGCGCACAACATTTCTGAAGGCGCGGCTGCTGGAACAGCTCGGCAAGACGCAGAAGGCGAACATTGCGTTCAAGGTGGTGCAGCGCCTCCGAGCCGACGTTGTGCCTAATGACAAGAGGGATGTGAGGAGTTTAGAGCCGCAGGATTTTGATTGCCTCTTGGCCTTCTGGTCCAGGTGATGTATGGGCACACCTCTTACGGGAAAACAAACTGCGTAGACGCGAATGTTTTATTTTTTTGAGGTTCGGTGTGAGATCTTAGCTATACGAGATGGATTTAAAGTCTTGAGAGAGATCTTATGCATGAAGATCCATCATTACCTAAGGTTCAAGTTCGGGTTTACAGGCTGATTAAAACAGTTCTAAGGCTACTGTTGCTGTCTACTACGGTGGAGGTTGAGTATGTTAAGAAGGCTAACTAACTGCACCATTTTAGTATTATTAAGCAACACTTTCTGCAATTGATGATGTTAGAAGTATATGGCTTTAGAGTGAAGTTAGGCTACTATTAGGTCGTAGCTAGGTGAAAATGTATAAGTAAGGAGTTAATATTATTAATTGCTGAGTTTTTCTTAACTAATGGAGACGACTTCGACCTTTATATGACTTATTCTTTGCTGTATCCCCAATATAAGGACAGCTAGTAGCCTCCTGCGGATTTAGTGTCTAATAGGTAAGCAAGAGAGGAAATAAATAATGATTGATGCTATCGGGGTGTTTACAGTTTGGGCCTATCTTCTATATGCAGCTTAGTTTGCACAGCACGGTCAAGGACACTGATGAACGTCCTAACTTCGTTGAGGGTGTTATAGTGCACCATGCTGCATCGTAGCACGCCGCCTGACTCGCCAAGCTTGAGTACGTCGTTGACGGTCCTGATCGACCAGCACGTGCCGGATATGATGCGGCAGTTGGACGTGTTGTGGATCTCGGAAGCGATAACGCTACTGGGGACACCGTTGACTATGAAGCTTACGCAGCTGACGCGCTTGTTCGGGTCCGCCATCCTCTCGCCGTACACGGTGTACAGATCAGGGCGGCCGCAGAGGTAATCGAGCAGCGGGGCGACGATAGCGGCCTCATGCCGCGCGATGCTATCCCAGCCAACCCTCCGCAAGTAGCGGACGATGGGGACCAAGCAGTCCTCGAGTTCGTAGCAGTTGCGGCCGAGGCCGAGTTTGATATCGAGCCGGGCCGAGTCAAGGTGGAAGTGGTTCAGGCTGGTCAGCCAGCGCTGCTGGGTGCTGCGGCGGGCATACAGCTGCGCAATGTGCGGCCCAAACACCTTGTACCAGCTGAAAGCGTAGAAGTCGACATCGAGGGCCTTGACGTCGACGGCGCGGTGCACTGCCCAAGCGACACCGTCAACGCAAAGTAGAGCTCCCGGTACTGTATGGACGAGGTCAGCGACCGCCCGGATCGGGTGGATGGTCCCGATGACGTTATTGACATGACCGCAGCACACGAGACGCGTCTTAGGCGTTAGCAAGCCGCGCAGCGTCCCGAGGTCCAGCCGCGGGTTCGTGTTAACTGATGCGCCTGCTGGTGGCGTCCACCACTTGATGGTCGTGTTGAGGCTCTTGGCCAGCGCTATCCAAGCCGTTATGCCCGCTTCATGGCACAGTATCGATACGATAATCTCTGAGTCGGAGCTTAGATGCCACCGAAGTGACTGCGCTAGATTCCGAAACAGGGCTGTCGTGGACGGTCCGAAAACTTGCAGGTAATCAAGTCAGTGTGTCCTTTAATAGCGGCAGAAGCGTAAAATATCGCCACGTAAGGGAGTAGTTTCCTACCAATTTCATCCGTCTCAGCATTTATAAAAGAGGCAAGTTCCTTATAACGCGCGCGACGCTTTTTTACGTCATGGTCACTCTTAATATCCCCGCCTCTTAGATTAAGCTTATTCGCACTCAAGGAGCGGACAACTCTGAATTTTCGCAAAGACGTTGGCTTAGGAGTTTTGTTCACGGTTTGCTTTTTATTTTTTTGGATCTCACATGGGTTCGTAAACTCACGAGTTAATGGCACCTTGGTACACCAAACTGCCAGCAGCGTTGTTCAGCGGGATCGCATCCTCCTGCAGCGCTGGAAATTCCTTCCTGATTTTCTCAACATCGTAGCTGTAGTCCTTCCCACCGCTTTTAGCGTCATGACGGCCATTTGTTGTCGTCGGTGAACCCATGGTTGCGTACAAGTAATACCACGGAAAAGGATACTAGTTAAATAGTCCTTCATGTGCCCCGCAGTAATTAGGTCCTCTCAACTTCCCTCCTTCAACTACCAGTCTTGGCACATACTGTTAGTGCAATTAGTGGATCTGCTATATAATTTGTATGCGGGATTTTTTACTTGCATTAATAGGCTACTGGGAAGGAGGAAAACATGGAGTTCTGGCTTTGGCATAGTTAATAATAGGCCGTATTTTTACCCTCGGGGACGAATACTAATACCTGGTATAACGATGCGATGCCGTATATTAAATCGTCGGATATAAAATACTACGGAATAAGGGACCCAGGGTTGGAGGGTATAGTAAAGTACCGAACTAAACAACTACTTATGTATACGTGGACCGCGGGACGTGAGCGGAAGGCTACGCCAGCACTCGTTTAAGTTACTAACGGGTTTTTTTCTACGGGGTTTTTACCGGTGTAAGCACGAAGTTGTCCTGGAACGACGGGAGGAAATATACCGGCAAGGTAGCGTTTAAAGGCGTGGCGAAGCGGTATAAAGGTGTGGATAAAATATTGGCTTAGAGGATCTGGACGTAGAAACTATAAGCTTTAATATGATGAGCCCACCAAGGCATGATCTGGTACTATTGTAATATACAAGAGCGTATTACGTCCTAGTACTCTTTGGGGGGTTAAGAGATGTGGGAGTACGGAGGTCCCCCTTATAACGTTAAAAAGAATTAATCAATCAATCAAGCAAGCAGTAGGTCCTTTATAAAACCTCGAATCGCATACTACGTTGGTCCTGCCGCTAACTTAGTTAGGCGTTGAAATCGGCAGATGTACTTAGACTGGTTCAGGTGCAATTTGCAACCTATAAATGCACTTAAACGATGTTATACGTATAAAGCACCCTATGATAGGAAATCTCTGAGTAAGCTCATGCCTATCTCGCCTATGTCCATTAGTTAGTTCGAGTCAAGCCCATTCACGCGATTAAAGATTCAATGCCGCGAGGAGCGACAACGCTGATGATGTTGGGAGTGTGTTCACATCATCGACAAAAGGGGAGTCCTTAAAAGGAGGCGCTAACTAGAAAGAATCGAACCTAACGAGGTTATGATCAAAAAAGATGGCAGTATTTTGGTGGACCCACTGCCAAAGTACTGCCATCTTTTCTGATCATACCCTCGCCTAACTCGCAAGGGGTGGAGCTTGGTATGGTTACATTTAGGGTTTATATGTACGGATGACTTTCGTACGTGTTAAGAGCGCTAGGGCTTTATCATAAATTTCTCATATTTCTCCATGTCAACCGTGTTAGCGTCTCGCCACGCAATTACATGCTCGAATTCAATGCATTTGCGGTTAATGGACCTAATCATGTGTAAGCTGAGTATTTAAACTTTCTTAAGTGCACTTCATTGACAGTGGGCACCTACATGTCAGGTTGCGGATAGCGCATATTCTCAATCCAGCCCGAAGTTATAAACCCAACATTTCCAGAACATTGAATTTCTTGCAGAAGGATATCGACACAATGGTTTACGTGTACAGCCATCAGCGAGTTGTCGTCGCTGGCGTCGAGCTTGGTCATGTTATAATAATCGGCATAGGCGTATTGGCGCAGGGTGTTCAGGCAGTGCAGTTGGTGGAAGACATCTAGGTCGCCCACATATGCGTCATCACCAAATCCCCAGTCCTCATCTTTGTATTGGGATACCTGTGACGGGTCCTTCCCCATCCGTATCAGTTGAGACTTCGTGAGTCGTAGCGGACGGACTCTCTCGTAGTCTTCCCACACACCGTCCGCCACGGGGTTGGGCATCTGCCGCGCTATTGACGGCTGCTCTTGCGGGTACAATGTGCCATTCACCTGTACTTCATGGAGGCCGAGGTCAATTAAGTCGTATACGGGACCTGAAAACTAGATTGAGTGAGACTGATCAAATGAGAGGAGTTTGATGCACTCACTGTATATGGAAGTACGTCGGAGATCGATATTTTTGATGAAAGAGCTTCGGTAGTACCAAGTCGTTCCTAGCATCGAAATGGAGAGACCGAACAATATCATGTTTAGAATAGTCAAGGCGGTGATACCAGCCCTTGTCGTCCATCGCGAGCCTTGGTAAATGTGGCTTTTGACGTGAACGTCAGTTAGAAGCCCTCTGGACTCATGATCCAGCGGATCACATTTCAGTGGATGATTCATAATAGCGACGATATGCTAACGTCCCTTTTCCGCTTTTCAAAGAAAAAGATACGATGACAAGAACGAAATTTACCATATCACGAAACGAAGTAGCCGTCGGACATCTAGAGTTCTGTCACTCGCAATAACTTCCCCGGATCCTCAATGCCAGCAACCAAAGGACCTGTTCCTAATTCCAAATCTACGTGCTCGGATTTTCCGCCCTACGGACTGTAATATAGCATGTTATTGTCCGAAGCTATGAAAGTTGGCAGGACAGACCGCCTCGGTTAAGCATGATCGGTTACTCGATGCCATGATTGGCGTGACCTTGTTCTACCTGGACAGTTGAGAGGGCGACAGCGCATCTTTTTTGATCTGCGATGGATATTGATCCATCTGTAAAGGTGTAGTTAAGTCGCTGTCCGAGCCGTTCCGAAACCTACATGAACCCACAGTCATTGCAGAAGGGAAGATATCATTCATTTCAGGTAGTAAGCTAGATGCAGGCCTCGTGCAAGCCAGTCAAAGCCTCTTGTGGTTGGCCAGTCATAATACTACTTCACGGTCAGCACACCTTATAATAGTCTAGTCAATTACCTATGGGTTCAGCTCCTATGATGATGCAGGCATTCTGGTTGGTAAATTTAGGTTCAGCTAGCAAGTTTCGCTTATTTTGCCCGCAATCAACGACAAAGTCTTATTGATTGGCTAGCTCTAGAGCATCAGTCTTAAATCCGTGTAAAAAACCACGTGCGCATTGGAATGTAACGTTCAACGGAGTCTACTACATTTCAAACAGTACTAGAACTATAGCTATCAACTTCTTAAGCTCTAACTTTTTAATTGAGCGCATAACCGGATAAAGAACATTAAGCTAATGCTTGAATGATGACAACTCCTTTTGCAGAGGTATCGCGGAGACATATCAACATAAGTTTGATTTCTGACCCTTTTCTTCAAAAGTGAGCAAAGATGAGAAATTTAACCTTGCCTTGTTATTTTAGGTACAACAGGTAGCTTACTGTAAAAATAACAAGATGAGATCTTGAATGATGCGATCAGTCAAACTAACACAGCAGGTAGGAGATATTATGCTTGTAGTGCATGCTGCTGATCATATTGCTAAGAAAAGGTAATGAATGAGTTCTAGATAAAATTCAAAATGACAGTGCATAATTGTCTAAATCGTGCCAAGAGCTGCGGGAGGGGCTGCTAGGATATGCAAGCTGGACAAAACACAAGGTCCGTACGTCGGCTAGGTGTCGAAACAATAAGCCGGATTGTTGAGAGTCCTTGTTAAAAGACTCTTAATCGCTGCAGTCTAGTACCAACGGTATAAATACCATCAAGTCTATCTGTCTCTAATCAAGTTCGAGCATCTAACTCTCTCAACTTCAATCTTCATCAAAGCTTCGTCTCATACCTATCTCATAAACTTCATCCTTCTACCTCTCTCGATATCAAAATGCGCTTTGAGATCTTCCAGATCGCCTTCGTGGCTTTCGCCGGACTTGCCACCACCGCTCCAGTCGGCTCATCTGAAGACGCCGTGGTCAAAAGGCTGCTTCCCACAAACCCATATCCCCTCGCAGACAGAAGACCCGTTGGCCCTTTCCCGAAGCGAGCGCTCCCGGATCCTCCGTATAAGGAGCTTTACCGCTCTATTGCTAAAGAGTAAAGCGCTATTATGACTACGCACAAGCCACTCTCCCCGAAGATCATCTCAACTTCTGTGCTCCCGATCTAAGACCTAGTTTGCAGCATTGAGGTAGCAAATTGATCAGATCAGGGTTGGATTATCAGTACTTGGGCGATGCGTGGGCTACTCAAAGGAAGGGGGGAGTTTTTACTGGGGGAATATCTATGGCATGGTCTTACCGTATTATTATATCTAGACTCTTTGACTTGGGCCTTCATTCGATCTGACATAGCAGAGGCAATTCATATTTGCTAAATTGATTATGGTCATTCTCCATAAATTCACTACGCGTTTTGAAACTTGACGCATAAATACTGGGGATATACGCCTTATCGTACAAACCGCGACTCTCCAAAGTCATTCCTAAGTAACTTTACGTTCATAGTCTTTGCCCTCCTTTCCATATCCGACTTGTTTTCTAGGTTACCCTGTCGGATATCTCGTATTTCGTCATCACTCCACTCCGCGACACCATGGAAGAGGAGTGGCATCAATGAAGACTTCCACGCCGGTACATTATGTTTGTAGCTGTTCATAGCTATTGTTATGAGGAATACCGCACTAAAAACAACGAGAGCGACCGGAAACGTCAACCAAACCCATCGAATGTGGATCACAGTAGCTTCAGTCCAGACGGTTCCTGGCACCTCGACAGAATCTTCGCTATTAGTCTGGATCCATTTCGTGAGACTGTCAGCGATAACATCCATTTTTGCCGACACATTATTTCCATACTGAAATGCGAGACCGCTAATACTGTCAACGAACCCCGATGTTTGAAAGGTAGTTCTTAGGGCGGAGTCCAGTTTTGGTACCACCAATTCCTCAGAAATTGTAAAAATACTATCAACGAATGGGTGGATCGGGGCATTGCCGTGCCTCCAGTCATCCTTCGGTTCAGAGATATAATAATTCGATGTTCCGTTCCGGTTTAAAACGTCAAGCGGAGTTCTCGATATTTCGTCCTGATTTACGAGGCCAAGTGGATGTTTATGTAAGGTAAAATCTTTTAATATGCCGTGAACCTGAGAATAGTTATGTTAGCTATTAGAAGCACCTCTACGAAAGAGATTGAAAAGGATCAGCATCATACGACTGTAAAATTCTGATAGGTTCTAGCACACCACCTGATTATGCACTCCGTTACAGTTGCGCTGACTCTAACGGCAGTCGTAGTTATACTTTGCGATGGTTTAATTGGTTCCCCATGATGAATGTTAACACCATTCGAAACATTTTTCACAAGTTGTGATACACCCTGTTGGACTACCGCCAGTGGTGCCAGAGAGGCATCAAAGTTTCGTACAGTAAATTTGCCGATTTGAGTTTCCACAGTGCCTTCGGTTAAAATCGATTCTTCCTTTGTGGTCAAGTTTTCAGATATGACCATATAATCTTGGATCGGCGTAGGGGTGTATACAAAATGGAACCCTGAGGATGTTTTAAGGTTGAGAGTGATCGTGTTCCAGGGGTATTCAACATAACCTCCTACCAAAGTTACCTTAGCATTATCCGACACATCAACGCAGGAGCTACAGAGACCAAGCGTTGTAAAATCAGGCCATGAACAATTCCCAGATTGGCAAGTGAAGCTAAGAGGAATTTCTTCGTTGAACAAGCCGTCCACAAGAGCGCGCTGTAAAGCACGCTTGAGAAATATGTCGTATGAGATATTCTCGCTTGTGCTATAATTCCGTATTGTATATATTTTCGAGACGAAGATAGATGAGTTCACCCCTCTTTGGCGGACTGTCTGTGTATCAAACGCCACAATCTGCTGAGCGGACGGGCCCATTGCAAGCACCAAAACTGCAAGGAGAGCACCCATCCAGGCGACTATTGGTGATTTGCGGCGCAGACCAAGAAAAAGAAATTTCAAGGAACCCCAAGGGCCTCTACTGGCATCCTCGTAAACCGATACATTACTAAGGGCTCTGCTAGCGTTCCAAAAGTATAGCCATTTAGCTTGACTAAGCCCTTCAGCAAGAGCCAGTAGCATAGATGTCTTTGCCAGGGTAACCAAAGCCGATATGACTGTGTTGGGAGAGATATCAGATGTCCAGTCAGTTAGCAGAGTGCCGTCTAAGTTGATAGCCTGATAAATAACAGCAATTATACTGCCGATGCTGAGGCTCATGCCACAGAATTCCCAAAGCCACCACTCTACCATATAATGGAGAGCTTGAGAACTCTTATGTGCTTTTTCTTTTTGAATATCCACTGACTCGGGTGTGGTGTAAATGACCCTAGAGTTAATAGAAGCGGTATCTTCGTGCGGCAAGACTCCAATAGTTGAGATCGGTAAGGAGTCGGGTGTTACAGACACTGAATGAGATACTAGAGAGGCTGTTGCAAGGGGCGATATGTCGAAATTTTCAACCGCACTACCGGGTCGTGTACTCAAGGCGCAGTCACCTGGATATTCGGAATCGCTGTCATCCGTGGGTCTGGTGTGCCAGGAAGTTTCTGCATAAACCAGACGGTTATGAGAAGAGCACTCTATCCCCATAGTAGCCAAGCCCATCTCGTGCATGTCTTGACTACGCTCTTCATTCTGTGCGGCCATTGTATGGAATTTCGTGTATGCTTGAATAGAAAGGAGTTTTAAACAAAAGAAGCTATACCAAGGGCTTAAAGTTTGGAGGTTGTCAAAACCAGGCCTATCATCCCAGACAATAGACCCCTCAGGCGACATAACGAAGTAAAAACGGCCGTCATAACGATGAAAGGGGCAATGGTAAGGCTGCGCCTTTCTGCATTACTACCCACTGGCACTGGGGGCTGTACTGTTTAGTAAAGTAGAGTTGCATACCGCTATCACAAGTAAGGCCGTGTTGGCGACTAGTACGCCGCAACGTTAGTCCGTACCGACGTTGCATTAATATTTCGGGAGGTGACATTCACCATCTAATCTGCCTGGCCCAGCGCGGCTGGCGCCAGTTCGCCCCGACCCCAAGCCAGGGTAAACGACGACAAATTGGTTCGGGGGCAGTATTAACGGCCTCAAGGGTCCACTTGTAATGATCTACATACCTCCAATCATGCATTAGTACCTAAGTGATTAGTCACACGATGCTGAATATGACCTTTTCAGCATTAAAATTGATACAATGCTTAGGCATAGACAGCAGTGATATTATAGACGATGCTCAAGTCTGTGTTTTATGCAAATTAGGCTTGATCGAATGAAAGGGGGCTAAGATGACGCCCTGTGGAAGAAAACATAAAGACCTCCGTTCAATTTCTCATGGCAGTTGAATCGTTCAAGGAAACTACACATGATGTTATTGTTCATCGCTACGTGGTTAAGGCTTGCAATGCTGGGATGATGCAGATATATCGTGTCATTGAGTGTACTAGCCCCTATTCGAGATAGATTGATTTATTCTATACACCCTAACGTAAAAGAGCTACGAAGCTAAGGGCCTCTTTATCTTGACCATGGACTTACCACCTACAACAGCTTCGGCTTCTCGTCTCGTCCAATCGCAAAACTCACGAGACCTCCTACTATCGCTATTTAACCGAGTTGAGCTGGTGTGAGCTTCTTTGCAGTCTTTAAAATCTCGCTCAGCGTGACATTTCTCTGCGCAGCCGTCCCAAAGGTACCGTTTGACACGACTTTGGCTCCCGACGGTGACGAGCTTTGGTAATTATCCGTCGGGTTGCGGTACGCCTCACCCAGTCCTACGTCCTCTGGCCAGTAAGGCATTTCGTTTGGACGATACTGGTATGGCATGCATTGATGAAAAGCCACTTGAGGTATTGAAGCAAAGAAATCATCGAACTTTGGCTCTAGCGCCTGCTCTAGACATGTGATTGTCAAATTTGTCTGTGCATCGACGGCGCGCCGATCAGGCTCCGGCTGCAGAAGCTGCCACGGATTGCGACATGTGTCTTCGGCGCAGGATTTCGCAGCAAGTAACAGACCGTTGAGGCGCGAGATAAGACGACTCGTCGTTGCATTCGGGTTGATCGCGAGATTCGTCAATTCGCCCGGGTCCGATGCCGTGTCGTACAGCTCCGCTTCGCCTGTGCACCATTTCGAGTATAGATATGTTCCGCCATCAGGGCGTACGATGCGTAGCGTCTTGTAGCTATTGTTGGGGTGCGCGATAACGCCCCAAGGGGTCTCTTCCTCGCCCTTGCCCCAATACTCGACATTAATTACTTCGTGCCCGCCCCCATTTACAGGACACTGAGTAGGTTCCACTTCCGGGTTTTGCCAATTGTCCAGCAGACTGCGTCCGTCGAGAAAGGGCGGGTATGCCGCGTTGTCAGGGGTTAAACCCGCGATGTCGAGGAACGTTGGTGCAAGATCGAGATGTGCCCCAGGTAGATTGGATGTTTTGTTTACTGGTACGCCAGGACCTCGTACAATGAACGGTACGTTGGAGTCCTCCAGGTAATGAAGCGACTTGCCTGCCGAGACGCGGTGATTCCCAATGTGCCATCCGTTATCACTTGTATAAATCACGTATGTATTGTTGAGAATACCTTTCTCCTGAAGCTTAGCGATGACATCTTCGACAATGTCGTCCACTCCAAGTAAGGACTGCGCTCGCGCACGGTATAGTCCGTCCAGCTTCGCGATGGTACTGTCATTTAGGAGCGCTTGATTCTTGATCCATGAAGCTTTCTGTTTCTGGTAGGCATCGCTTGGGTTCCAGTTTACCGAACGGGGTGCTTTGAGATTGGGAAACTCATTCTGGTAGCGAACAGGAGGGACAGGCCACTTCCCAGGTCCTAGCTCTACGTGGGGGGTAGTCGGAGCTATCCCAAGGAAAAAGGGGTTGGCCTGGCCAGCCAAGTTTTCAATACGGTCGATGCTTGTTATGATATCAGTCATTCATCTCATTCAACACGAATTTCGTATGCTCCTGCTTACGCCATAGCACGAATAACATCAGATTGATGGTATCCAGGATATGAGATGGGCGTCTGTCCATTGAGCGACATGACTACATTATTATACTGGTAGGTATAGTCATCTACCTACTCAAGACTGTTAGCATGTAATGAATTTATGATATAGAATCAGGATGACATACAGCGGTCTGTATGTGTGTCCAACCTCCTGGTCCTTTATTGTAATTCGCTGTATTATAGCCATTCATTATCTTGCCAATGTCTGGAGGCCAGAGTCAGCATAAGGTATTAATCATTGAAAAGATAGACTCGTACACTCAGTATTGTATCCTGCGGCTGTGAGCCAGTGAGGGAGATAGTCTTCATTCTCTCCGGAAATCAACCATTTGTCATAGTTGCCACTTGTACCTGCTAGTCAGCTGGTGTCCTGTTATCTCGTTTCTATGATAACTTACCCAGGAGGGCCAACTTCGGTAATATTCGTGTTATGGCCCGCCTGACCCCTCAACAATGAGGCTCTGCTAGGACAGCATTTCGCAACCGTCACGTAGTGCTGTGAGAACGTGGTGCCTTTCTCAGCTAGCTCTTTCTTTACGATAGGTTGATAGTCAAGGGATCCGAGGTGAAGATCTTGATCATCAGTAATTATGAACACGATATTTGGTCGTTGTGTTTGAAGCCCAAGGCCAAAACATATGGGCACAACGCCTAGAGCGAAAAAGGTAAACTTCATAGTTCAGCAGTAGGATATATCTATCATGAAGTGCTCGGAACACCTCAAATCGGAGGGAGAACCCTCTGCCACGACTTATATAATTCATGCATAAATCCAACCTCTTGATCTCCCATTTAGTTAAGTGACTAGCCGGTCCTTTAACCGTTACATCGTCCCAATGCAGGGGATAAGACGCAAGTAAAGCTGGTAGCACGTAATCCATCCGAATACCTGGTTCTTAATTGACCACATCGGTACGATACAAGGCTTACCTGACGTCAATCCTCAGCACTAAAATGGATTGACAGCAATACGGCGACCATGCTATTGTCATCCGTATTGTAGCCGTGTCCAATACAGCACGGTGTTTGTAGCAACTCATTCTATCTACCTGGCTCCGAGATTCCTCCAGATTTTCTATTCGGCCAGAATAAATTAGTAGCATATGTTCATGCAGTGTGTCCTATGAAAGTAATCAAATGCTACTGTATAGTAGTATTTTACAAAATGTCATTACAACGAATAATGGATGTTTTCCAACTTCACCTATAACCAAGATTTTCCTAACGATTAGCGCTAATAGGAATCGAACCTACACGTCCGCTTAACGGCACTACTTACATCTAAGCGGCCTAGGACATGGGGATAGATGGCGTGATTCTCCAATCATTGTAATTAGAGACCGACTTCCAACGGTTCCCCCTCCATGCCCCGCAGCGGGCAACATTACGTCTGCATCCCACACCTCAAGTGCCGGTTGCTGAGATATCACTTTACTGAGAAGTTCGGTAGAGCTGTACTTTCATTGTCATCACTGGCTTGGCGTCCCAAAACCAAGCCCAGATTATCGTGGTATTTTAGATGAGTTCTGTTGACAGCTGGATAATGAAGGTTAGGTTCAAATCCTATCAGCGCTAGTCCTATAATCGAACAAAGTGTTCCCGACATTTCGTTTCGGAGCGCTTTCGGAGCGCCTAGGGAAATATAGTCAAGCGCGATAGTTCGTTCCGGAAAAGACGGCAGAACACGACATTCCCATTCAGAACGACTGTACGGACCGTACATATTATGTGATTTGACAGGAATCCTACTTCATAACCGCGGCACAACAAATAGTCTACTATCGTTGCCACGACCACTGTACGCTTGCTATACCTACAAGTGCCCAGGAGTCTTCTAACATAGACACATATGGAGTAGTTATGGGCAGGGCGTCGATGGATTTTTAGAGACCTTCAGGAGTAGTGATAAAGGGCAAAGTGTGGCCTGTCACCTACGTAATTAAGGCTTAAAGCATGTCATGTGGCACTATTGAGAATTAGGTAGACTAGTGGTCAATCAAGGGGTGGGAATGGAGGTCTAAAGCTATTGAGGGGTCTTCGAAAGTCTAGATCAAAGGGCACGTATTTCCCCTTTACCGCTTTTATTACATGCACGCTCAGATTTTGATCTTTAGCGAATTGAGTTGAGTTGCCCTAGATCACACAAAGTCCCGGAATTATTTCCAACTATCCTGTGCGGGTTTACATGCTCAACTAGATAGCTCCCCCACGATCTTAAATGAGATCGAGCAGCTCAAGCTTGTGCAATAATAGAAACGCTGTTGAATAAGCTATTACAAGTCCAATGAGGTCAACATGATTCACTCTGATATAGGATGATCTGTTCGAGGAAGAGTCGTCAGTATAAGCATAGAAACTGTAGAGACGGAAAACAGACTCTTGCTACACAGGCGCTAGATCGCGTCTGCTTCACCAAGTTGATGGCTTAGAGCATAACATCTTGCCTACACTATTTCATTAAAAGTGATCCCCAAGATGCGATGTTTTGTTTCTAATGTCGCTAGGCATTTGAACCTACAGGCATTATACTTGGTTCCGGTCGCTCTTTGTTTGTCTCGAGTCCGGCTTATAGAGATCACTTAGAAATGAAACCAGATTATCAAGGAGCATTATCCATACAAGTCCAAATACAAGCCCCTCCCCCAAAGTACTTCAAGGAGGGATTGCGAGTTGAGATATAGAATCATCATGCTCGAGTTGGTGCCCCCTGTTACAGTTTTGATATCATAGAGAGGCTTCAAGTTTACTCTGCCACATGCCGATTATTTGTTACGTAGATTCTGCTTGGAGCTGGTCTACTCCGCCTACATTATTGAGCTCACACTAGGGATTGGTCATAACTATAAAATCTCACAAAGGCATCAATAACAGTCTGACGTAAAGATTTTATTTCCTAAACTCGTGCAACTAGAACTGCGTCAAGTATTCTTTCCCCATTTTTTCTGTTTTTCCTTAGAGAGAAGAAGAAAAAGAAATCCGAAGAAAAAAAAGAGAAGTATAAGGCAGGCGGGCTGTCACAAAGACTAGCCCTGGGTAGGGTAATGCAACTTATCCATATACTAGGGTCTAGTCGGCGATATCTTGTGCTCAATCTGCAAGGCGTATCTGTTCTCGGACATCATGTTTGCTATTGTCGTGGACTCAAGCAAACACGACAATTGTAATATGGACCTGAATGATCTGGATGATCTGGAGTGATTTGGGTTGGTAAAGAGCGAACCATTCGTGTATAAAAACCCTGGAGTCGCCGCTGGGCTCGACAGAGGTACTTAGACCTTGAGACCTCCTTGACGCCCAAGAAGATTATTGCAGTATTGAATACCCTTCCAAGCTCCCTTGTGACACTGGCTCACCTATCAAGCGCCGGAAATTCATTGTCCGTAGTTCTGATAGTTAACCCTTGAAAAGCAGTATTTCGGAGGGAGCCGCTCAAAGAGCTCAGCCTCTCTTGGGAAAATCAGCATAGGCTGTGTGATGGTGAGATACTCCTTGTAGTAGTCCTTTGTAAGTTGGTTATGGAAAAACCAGCTGGGAGATTTTGACCAGTCCTCCACCCAGACGATTTTCCCTGGCTTCTCCGGGTTCCGATAGACCTCGAAGGAAAGACATTCGGGCTCCCGAATCACTTGTTGGTATAAGGGTTCGAAGGCCGCGAAGAAAGCATCGACGTTCTCGGGTGCGACGTAGATTGTGACGTGAACACTTATACCGTGGGTATACGACATCTTGTGCTGTACGGTTAAAACGCTGTTGGTTTCTGGGCTTTGTGTGGCAGTCAGGGTTTCTGAAGTTGGAGTTGATGATGTCTGAGAGAGTAAGTTCAGGTGAAGTGAGGCAGACTGGCTGATGTAGGTAGGTTGAGTGGACTTAAATATACCTAAAACTAAACAATAACTTCTTTGTGTCAGTCAAAGCAATGAAAATATCTATATTCAATGTGTGGTACTACAAACAATTCATTAAGAAACACAATTACATTATAACTAGTTCTTTCATTACAATTAAATACCTTGCAAATAAAAAGAGAATCGCATTGGATAAATCAATTCACTCTCGACGTAGATGTCAGCGAAAGCCATAGTGTCAGATACAAGTGTCCAGAGTGAATAGAGAGATTTACTTACAGCCAGGAAGATAGTAGTTAGGGCTCAACAGAGTGATCAATTGATTCCTTAACCACTTAAATCAAGGGGAGTTCAGTCATTTATATACACAGAATCCACTAGTTCTAGTAGCTGTGAACTAGTTCCCTCACACATAGCAAGGTAATCACAAGACGACCACCACCCTCTTTTCATTAAGCGTGCTATCTGGTCTTTTGAAATAACATTCACTAAGTGCCCAACTTGACAGTGTGTAGGCTTAGCCTTTTGGTAGTCCAGTATTAACTACTACAGCTCTGGTTCTGTAACGATTGACAGAACACGCAGTATCGTAAGCATCGTTATGTTAGGGCTTCTTCTCAAGGCCAAAGATACAGTATTGTATTAACTTCCATCTACTAAACTTACAACAGCAACAAGAAATAAAGACATGACCCGTACAAGTGTATGAAAGCCGTCAGCGATTATTAAGCACAGCTGTCCTGTGTATAGATTTAAGACTTTATATATATATAGACTTCCCAAAGTTTTGATTTGGGTCCTTTTATTCAATCGATCTATGACCGTGTTACTGGAGTGTGTCATCATCTCCATCTTCGTGCCTATCTCCTGTCGTCTCACCCTGCTGCTTCTCACTGGTCTCTGGCAGAAACCTCGTTGAGACGGTGAACCCCACCGCAAGAATAAACAAAATAACCCAGACAAAGTAGCCAGAAAGATACTGATTCCGCACACCAACTGCAAACAAGCTCGCGAACAGCGCAGGCGAGAACGAGCGCAGCCCACTCACCAGCGTGAGCGCCAGCGCATTCAACATACCCAACGTCTCATGCGAGGGCGAGACATCGTTCAGCGCCAGCTGGACTCCCGTGAAAGCCATGCTGACACCGGGGCCCAGGGAGAGGAGTAGAGGCGCGAGAATCCAGAAGGCCGTGTTGCCGGCGGACGTGTGGAATCGCAGTGTGAAGGTTAGGAGCGGCATGAGTCCCAGGAAGAATGGGTACGCTCCTCCGCAGAGGCGCATCACGCCGTTCGTGCCCAGCCGGCGTTGCAGAGGCGGGAAGACGAGGAGCAGCCACACGGCTTGCGAGAGACCTGTTAACCCCATGAAGAGGGAGATTTGCAAAGGTGAGAAACCCAGCCCGCCTAGATCGACAGCCGTTGCCCAGAAGACGGGGACCACGGCCGTGTATGCGAACGCGAGCAGCATTGCGTGTCCGTAGTTGTACAGCACGATGCCGACGCCTGGGGCTGTCAGGAGGTCCCACGTCGAGGCGCGATGACGGGGGACCTGCGCGCCGACTTCGCCGTCGGGCTGAGGTTTCTCCCTAGGCAGCGTCTCCTTGACGAACAGCGCGGAAGTGATCACGGCCGTAAGCCCGATGACACCGATTACCAGCGAAGAAAGGGCGTAGGGAAACTCCTCGAAGAACCAGACGCCCTTGAAAACACGAGGGTAAAGCCTCGCAGGATCAGCCAACGCGCCACCTAGGAGAGGGCCGATGAAAATCCCCAGGTTGCCCGCGACCGCGAACCACGAGAAGGCGAGCGCCTGGTTCTCGCGTCCGGCATTTTCGGAAATCATGGCACGCACCGTGACGATGCTGCCGGCGAACACGCCGGCGGCACAGCGGAAGAGGATCATCTGCCAGATGGTCCTCGCCATACCGAAAAGAGACGACGCAACAGCCACGCCGAGAAGGGAGAAGACAAGCACGGGTTTCCGGCCCAGACGGTCGGCTGCGCGGCCCCAGGGGACCATGACGAGCATTTGCGTGAGCGAGAAGAGCGACTCGATGAGTCCCGAATAGAAGCCCATGTCCGACTCGGCTATGGAGCCGTGTCCGTTTCGGAGCACCATCTCGTTTATGTATGGGAAGATGGAGAAGAATGCTATCGGCTCGATCAGGCGCGCGTAGCAGAGGAGGAGGACTTGCACCTTGGGGAATGAGGCCTGTTCTGGGGGAGAAGAAGTAGGTGCTGGGTTGGAACTGGATGAGGCGGAAATAGAGGAAGTCGATGTGATGAGCGCCTTTGCGTCTTCTGGGTCACCTGCTGGCACTACGGGTGACGAGGAGGCCGCGAGCAGCGGCGTTGTCTCGGTTGTGATAGCATCGTCACGCTCACCGTGTTGGTTTCTATGGTGGTGATGAGGCGCCATGATGAAGCTTTTTCTCGCTTCCCGAACGAGAAATGGTCAATCCAATGCTTCAATTCGGCACATCTATTTGATTCGAATTAATATTAGCATTCAGATATCCAATTATGAAATGCAAGCATGTTTTAGTCGAGCTGCTCAAGTAATTTCACCTGTCTGACATAATCTCATTGAAAGGATGATAGAAGATAAGATGATGAGACTTTTATATGGAGCATAATAAGGACTTAGTAATGTTTCCCAATGTAGAAAAGTCCCCCCACGATCCATGCGTACTAAGCTTCAAGGATGCCTGACATCTTAAATACAAATGTACCGATGCTTGAGGGCGAAAAACTTGTCCCATAGATTTGGTACGCAAGAGCTTTAAACAGTGGTAAGTATGGGTTATCTATTGGTCTTATACATTTGGCCTAGAGTACAGATCTAACCAGGATGAAATCCAAACACCCATCCCAAAACGCCGTTCTTATGCTACATTTATATCGTACATCATAATACATGACATCAATCTCTACTGCGATTGCTAAGCCAACGCTTCATGAAAAACTCGCGGATCTTGTAACGCTTTAACAGAGTTGACGGATCCGAGTTTTGCGTAGGGGGTGGTATGTCAACATATACCATTACCATGGTCTTCAGAGCATGGCTCTGGACGCGGTTAATGGAATGAAGCCAATGCCACGACCTATTCGGGAGTTGGTAGCCCTGGGATTTCCAGTACGGGTCTGTGTACGCGGGAAGGACAATTACCGCAAATTCAGCATGTGAAAAGACAGGTCCACCAATGTACAGGAGCCAGTCAACACCAAATTTGATACCAGGCCGAGGAACCCAGCCTAGTGACCGGAAATGGTGATAAACCGCATACTGAACAATAAACGGGTCATCCGGACGAAATGCAGCAGTGTCGGAAGGAAAATATGACATCTGACGGAATAAGTTGAATAGCTCCCCACTGGCCATGATCTTCTCAGTAGCAGGGTCTGTGACAGACAGAGCACCTAGCGCGAAGACGAGATAGAAAGCTTCTTCCGGGCTTAATTGGAGATGCTCTCTGTCTACTAGCTGTGGCACGCTGGGTGTATTTTCTGCGAGACTTGCAGTGAAAGAATCCTCTGTTGACATTGAATCAACGGAATGTGGTAAGGGTAGAATTCCATTCGTCATATCGCCGTTCGGCGGCTTGCCGTTGGTTGATGACGAAAGATGGGGACTAGGGGGGTCACCAAGCTGAAAAGTTGTCGACTCTACCTTGGGAGAGAATCGTACACTTTTTCTCCGCTTGGGAGTGGAGACAATGGTATCCGGTAAGGACACAAAACGTTTCGCAACAGGTGTTGTAGGATTATGACTGGAGTGACCACTATTCAAAGAAGGAAAAGGGCTCCTATCAGCCTCATCAACCACATCACCATTCATACCCAACCCAAGAGTAGGGGGAATAGGTATGCTTGTGGGTGGCGTCACACTACTGGTGGAACTGGGAATAAGTTGTGATGTGATTGAATCGGTGGACCTGCTGGCAGTTACATGTCCATTGCTCAGACTAGTCACCAGCGATAAGTGTAGATCTCGACTGGAATTCGGCAAGGCGAGGAGCTCCTTAGGGCCAACCGGCGCTACCCAGGCTTCCTCGAGCCGGGTCCGTAGGATTGCTTCCTGTTCTTTTCTTGCACGGTCCCATTTCATCATCTTTCGCTCTTCGCGCCGCTGCACGGTGACCAACTCAGCAACCTTCTTGGGACCCTCACCCTGCCGACTCTGCTCCCGCTTTAACCAGTTAGGTTCACTACGACTGTAGCTGCCTTTACCGAAAAAGCCTTGCTCCCAGAGCGCCCTTATCGACTTTGGATCTCGAATATGTACGGACCGTGTCTCGGGCGACCAGTAACCCTGATGAATGACCGAGGGTTCCGCAGGAGGGGGAGAGAGAACCTGCCTCGCCCAGGCCCAAAGCACATGAAAAAGTGACAGTGGGTTGTTGGGGTAGAAGCTCGGCAAGGGGAACGTACGAAGAGGGGCAGGCAGAGCGTAGATCTGGTGAAGGGGGGTCTTCTGTGGTTTACTAGAAGACTTGTTCCGTGTTTTTCCAGCGTGAGGTTCTGACTGGGCCTCAGGTTGGGGGGCGCCAGGCGCGGGTTTCTCTACCTCTGTCATGGCTGTTATCACACATTTCGGTACCTTGAAAATCCGTTAGCCCGAGAACTGATGCTTCAATGGATATGGAACAGATTGAGGGGTGGGTTGATTGATCGCTCAGATACCGTTGTAGTCTATATTTGGACACTCATCGAGAGTATTTCATCTCTAAGTTCCGAATAAAGTCTGTCATCACCGCGATTTGAACAATCCCCCATGTATTATGATATTGTCGCAAGAAAGCCGTAGCAACTGCGCGTGGAATGATAGCGTAAATAACTCACCGTTTATAAGTAGCAACGTGATGGCTCTATCACTATGCGGTGCAATAGGAACGGAGGCGACGCGGTATCCTTGGTGAATGGCTTAAATAACCAAAAAAAGAATGTAGAGATAATGTCGCCTTGTGGTAGCAGGCAAACAGCGCAACGCTCACATATTTTCAAAGTGAGAGATGTAACATGTTGTGAAGCAAGCTGGAAAAGAAAAAAGTTTTGGTGGAGAGGTTGGTAGCCGAGATACAAGCTTTGCAGCTTATCAGCTTCGGCGCTCGGACCAATGATGGGGTTTCCGCTTTATCGCACACTATACTGCATAGCTGCATCATTCGGAGCGTGCTCACTTTCATACATACATATATCTAACTGCGCTTGTAATTCTCTTTTCCCTCAAGACCCGATTTGAGGACTTAAAATTGCCCATGTTGAACCGTTACGCTAAACTTGTATAGGCGTGTGGGTCAGTGGCCGATTTTCGCCTACGTATTCGTAAGTTCTGCGGCGCCAGTCGGCTCAATTTGACGTTTGGAAAAATGACGATGTGCTGCTATTTTGAGCATTCTCAATCGTTGCTTTGACCTATCTTGCTTGGATAAGCTTTCTCTCGGTGTCTCATAAAAATTATATATTTCGCTAGAACGGATTCAAGTTAACTGCCTTCTTGTCCCATCCACTTTCGTTCTATCCGTCCTCAATGTCACATATTTAATTTATTTACTTGGACACCAACACGTATCCGACAACCACCATATCCGGACAACCGCCCTCTACTTACTCTTCTACCACGCGCCCTGTATATCCTCTTAGATCTTAGGTACCTACACTACACAATGCTCCTCTAATGCACACCATCATCTACCTGTTGGCCTGTGTAGGCTTGTTCTGGGGTTGTCTTGTCCTCGTCGTCCAAGGCTTGGGTACTTACAAGCTGTAAGTATCCATCCATCCATCCATCCGTCTCATTCATCCTCCCGCGCTTCTGCCCCCATTCCTTGGCTCTCTATCTCCTGCCGGCATAGTACATTTTTCTAACAAGACTTTGCTGTCCAACGCCAATAGTTTCCAATACTACTCGTCAATACCCAAGAAGCCCGTCTCTCCCACTCTACCTAAACAAGACATTCCCCATGTCACCATTATCCGACCGGCCAAGGGCCTCGAGCCCGCCCTCTACGAGTGCCTCGCTTCCGTCTTCCACCAGACGTATCCGCGGGATAAGCTGACCATCTACTTCTGCGTCGAGTCGAAGCAAGACCCCGCGTACCCTATTCTCCGCCAGCTAGTCGTCGACTTCCCCGACTTCGATACCCGTGTCTTCGTCGAGGCCGAGGATCCGTACCTCATCGGTGAGCATGGCGGCGACGTCAATAACATCGGCCCGAACCCCAAGATTCGCAACGTGAGTAGGGCGTACAGGGAGGCTAAGGGAGATATCGTGTGGCCCCTCGACTGCAATATCTGGATCGCCAAGGATGTCGCCGGCCGCATGGTTGACAAGCTTTGCGGCTTCCAATCCGACGGCAAACGGACGAAACCCTACAAGTTCGTCCACCAGCTCCCCCTCGTCGTGGATACAGTGACATCTATGAGTCACGTCGGCACCGAGGGTCAGGCCCTGCTCTCCAACGCCTCAGTAACGGGCGGTTCAGGTGCTGGGGACGTGGGCGTCCCTTCGTCGGTTCTCTCACGATCTTGGGCCCACGGCGGCGGGCGACTGGAAGAAATGTTTATGTCCACCACGCACGCCAAGTTCTACTGCGCCATCAACACCGTCGGCATCGCGCCCTGCATCGTCGGCAAGAGCAACATGTTCCGCAAGTCGCACCTCGACGCCGCCACCGATCCCACCCGCAATCCCATCCTCGCCCGTACGTCGACCCCTCTACCCACCGGCATCGACCACTTCTCCTCGTACATGTGCGAAGATCACGTCATTGGCGATCTGCTGTGGCGCACCGCCATTCCAGGCTACACAAACCACGGCCTCGTATACGGCGACCTCGCTATCCAGCCCATGGCCGGCATGTCTGTCCGCGCCTACGTTGCGCGCAGGGTCCGGTGGTTGCGCGCCAGGAAATGGACCGTGCTATCGGCGACGCTCGTCGAACACGGAGTCGAGAGCCTCGTCTGCTGCTTCTATCTCTCCTTCGGCCTCACGACCGTCCCATGGGTTCACGAGACGTTCGGCATCCCCCAGACCTGGACCACCCTCTTCCGTCTCTGGGTCCTAGTCGTCACGCTCTGGATGCTTGTCGACCGCGCCGTGTCCAAGAGACTCCACGCCGGACTGAGCATTTCCGTCGACGAGAACACGCCCTCGTTCGCGCGGGGCGCGAGCCGCGGTGGCGCGGAGAAGCGGCCCTTCGGACAGTGGCTGCTCGCCTGGCTCGGCCGCGAGATCCTCGCCCTGCCCATATGGACTTGGGCCGTCTTCCTCGGAACCGGCGTCAACTGGCGCGGCAGACGGTTTCGCGTGCGCTCCGATATGACTGTCGTCGCTATGGATGATGAAGATACCACGAAGAAGATGGAGAATGGGAGGAGAAGTTCCGAGGATAATCAGGGTGGAAAGATCGATTGATAATGACTATAATTGAACTTGTGATACCCGCTTCTTTTCACGTACATACATAGATGATGGATAGAAATATACATATTAGACAAGACATACTCTTGATTCGCGATCTATTGAGACTGATGAGTTATTGTGAGAGGGCATTTGGCATTTATTTTCGAATTCTATTATCCACGGCGTACCTACGCAAGTGAGTGGGTATACACCTCGTATTCATCCCTTGTTTTAATTTCGCAGCCCGCGGACACCCATAAGTATAAGGTACAAACAACACCCTGTCTGGTATTCTGTCTACATTGGTATTGGTAGTATTAGTAAAGAACAGCAGTGATAATACGTGAGGTTAAGGATCAAGCCATCAATCAATTCAGTTCAGATGTGAAAGATAGGATAGAGTAGAGTGAATGGAACTAGCAGAACCAGACAGTCAGATTGTGTCGAAGCACGTGAATAGACCAACAGGAATAGAACCGGTGTTATATTTATGTATATGTATACTGTTGCTGGCTTGTATACTTGAAGTCGTTGATTTGTATGTAAGAGCAACAATTACAACTACCAAATAGTCGTAATGCATAATACAATACATAAATGAATTTACAGTCACATTTATCCAAGGCTTCAAGTTCTTAAATAAAACCCAGCAGGTCCGATATAGGTAAGGGATGTAGAATGATGTGTTGAAACAAGGTAAGCCAATACAATCTACACACGCAGACAGAAACGAACGTTCACATCACCAAAACGGAAGAACGCAGTGAATAATGAATCCCAAAATTACCATTTCATTCAATTCGTCTACTGTACACGATCTAGCGTGTACAATCTCTATAGGTAGGCATATATCACCTGCATATCCCCCCGGCACATAATAATCCCAGCGTGTATCATTCCCATATGCGTGCCATCTATGTGTGTGTGTGTGTGTATACCAGACCTTAAAAAACGTTTAAACATCCATCTCTGAGTGATAATCACCATTCTACGGTAGTAGCCCAACCTACCCGCAACTTATACAAACCGGTACCCATGTAATGATAGGTACACGCAACGTATGTAATATGAGATAACGTAAATAAGCTGCCATGGGCAAAGTAAGTGAGCATAATAGGTAAGGTTATATAGGTAGGTAGGTAACGTAGATGTACGTAATTACCTAGATGAAACAGGTAAATAACAAGAAAGGGACAAAAAACCAAATACAATAACGGGAATGAAAACTATATAGGGGTATCTGGGGAAAACGAGCAATGATGAAATCGCCAAACAGGAATCCATATCAGACCGCCATCCATATGAGGCTCCTATACCGTGTATCCTGTACCTTTGATATGCAAAACAAGTCCCGACAGGCGCATATGAATGGGTATCATGGACGGGACGGAGTTCGACGGCAGGGTCAATTTCATAATCATTACCCTGGACCCCACCATTCAAATTTCTCTGCTCTGCTTGATAAAATTCTTAGCGAGCTCATCACCACCCTTCTGTGCCATCTCCATCCAGTGGAAGGCGACACACATAAGTGCTGGGTCACTTCGAACATCGCTATTGATGCTGGGGTCCGAATTGCCAGCGAGACCTGGCATCGAGGACCCTAGACCAGATCTGGAGCGATCACCTTGATGTCGCGTGCTGCTCCCGGAGCGGATACTCTCCATGATGGACGGCTTAAAGACATCGCGTGGTTTGCATAGTGGCAAGGTTGGTCGAGCCACATGCTCGGGGTTAGAGAGTTGAAGAAGGCCAAGCTCACGTTGCGCCGTCGGATCACCCTCCTTGGCCGCAATCGTCAACATCCTAGCAGCATCGTGCAGTGAGCTCTTTGGAAACAGCGGGTCCGGCATGCTGCTCACGTTGTAACTGCTGCTGGACTTGCGGGAGGCGGCTACTATGCCATCCGCCACTTCAACCATGGTGGAAACGATCTCACTTTTGAGCGACATGGCCGCCACTACCGTATCAAAATACGCATCATTTCGATCGAGATCGAGAACAGAAGAAGGCACGAACGCACTAATGAACTGCAAATCACGGAATAAAGTCTTGGGACGAATTTCCATATCCCGAAGTAGTGACTGGAGAACCGTGCGAAGTGCCTCTTGATGTCCTTTGTTGATGGGAGCATTCGATCGTGTTTCAACGTCCGACGTGCTCCGTATGGCTAGACCCGATGCCGAAGATCCATGATGGGCAGTAGACCGACGTTCTTTATCGGTTTGCTCTTGCTTGCTAGAGCCGCCCTGATCGTCGTTTGGAGTTGCTTGGTTTCGTGGCGTCAGGCGTGAGCGCCGACTACCCGGAGATAGAGAAGCACTGATGAGCTGCTCTAGCTCATATAAGATGTTGAGTTTCGTGTAGGGGTTGGGGTGAATAGAAAACATTCTTAGTAGCCGACGGTAGGCCTTTCTGTATGGGAATGCAGTGGTGTCTTTTAGAGCCGATGAAGACGTATTGGCCTTTTCATTGATTGCCACACTGGCATAATTTCGTGGGGACGGGCTATCACGTCTATGCAGGCCTTGACTGATCTGAGAGTCTCCGACTTCACGCAAATTGATTGAACTCTTTTTCTTTTCAAGTACCCGTTGTTTTGTGTGTCCAGTATTGGCATCTTGATTTGCCAAAGCCCGTTGCGCAACTTCATTATCGGCGGGGTGGAGATCTAAGCATTCTTGACCTAAGTCGTTGAACCAGATATCTGTCTCCGAACCATATGCATAGAGGAAGTTTCCCAGGTCGGATATTAGGAGACTGAAGAGAGTCTGGCGGAGATCCGACAAGAATCGATGCTTTTCTTCCGAAAGGCGTTGTTGCTGAACAGTCTCGGACGATGCGGTTGTGTCAGGTTGCGTCAGTGAGGCCGTCGAAGGTATCGATTGTTGGTACGGATGCGAAAACAAGCCTTGTAAGCCGCCCCGGCTGCCGGTAGGAGATTGAGCCCGAGACGTAGCTGAACTGCTGGCTGAAATTGTTGATTGGAAGGGAGAGAAGAAAGTAGTAGCCGAATCAATGGATGGCGACGAGCCATAATGATAATTACGGGCATCTGACAAGTCTAATGCGGCTGTGCTCGCTCGAGACCAACTATGACGGCCTGAGTCGATAGAGATCTGACTTCTGTTGTTCATGGACATGCCGCGTAATACTGAACTAGGGCGGTTGGTAGTTGGTGTCCATCTTCGGTTATACTCACTGCTGATGACACTCATGGCATCATCAGCTTCGTAGACGCTCTCTCGGTCCCGACCGCGACGAGGAGGACCATCAAATACTTTCCGATCGCGCATGTATAATGCACTAGACCAGAGAACAGGATTTGCAGTAACACTATCGCCGACCAATCTGCCCACACAGTTGTCGATTTCGCAACACAGGCGGTGGATCCGTTCTTCACCTATACACACATTTCTTATGTGCGATTGCTGCAACCACTTGTTCGTCTTCTCTATTTGGTCATCGGTGAGCTTGTTTGGGCCACCTTGATCCTCCCGAGCAGCAAGAAGTCCGAGCATCTGCGACTCCGCTTTGTGTATAAAATTTAACGTAGGATTACGCGCCAGCTGGGCACGGCTCTCCTGGAATGAACCCGGCATTCGGGGTACGCCCATAATCTTCAAAGCACTGCAGAGGGTGCGGGCGTGTACGTAGACTTCCGAGTTACGGACCTCAGTCACGTACCACATCTTATCTCTGAGAGCCTTCAGGCGTGTCATCATGGTGTCGATCAGTCCTTCATGCCTCTCCTGACTTTGCTTGAGCCAAATAAGCCAGGCATCGTATCCTTCAATCGCCGACGCAGAGTGGTGCAGTGAATCCCGGGGGCCGCGTGAAAAGATGTTGAGCAAAGACGCGAATCCATTTTTCCGAAGCGAAGGCGATATCAGTGCATTTAGCTGTTGGAGAGTTCTCCAGTACATATGCGCAGATACAAAATCTGATTGGATTCGCGATTGCGACGACGCAGCCGTTAACATGGCAATCAACACTGAATGGCTCCCCTGGGTGGTTGTGTCGTCACGTTTACGATATGGGTTCCGGCTGTTCATACTTTTCTCCGGCGTGATGATCTTATTCTTAGACCGGTATTTCTTTAGTCTGGAGGCTCGGTTACTGAACGTAGTAGGTGCGTTGTCACCTTCCAGGCTCCGTGGGATTTCAAAGTCTTCCACAAGTCTCAAGATAGAATCGCGTAATTGGTGATAGTCTTTGCTGAGTTCGGATTTCTCCTCTGGCTCCTCGTCTTCACTAGCTCCGGAAGAATCCTCGTCATCTTCATCATCAGGATCATAGGTCATCTGCAAAGAGAGCCTCTCTCCATCCGCGGAGACAAATAGAACGGCCCACCTCTCGGCACATGGATGGCACGAGCCTGCTACAGCGTCGGCACCAAGTACTTGGGTCATTTCACGCATAGCCACACGTAGCCTTTGACCGTCTTCTTCGTAGCTATCCGGAGGTCGCGAGGGCGCATCTGAGAAAGGAGGGGAATACCGTTGAGGGGTACCCAAAGTTCGATCGATCAGGGGTTCGTATGATGTTGTTTCGCTGCGTACAGGTGAGACACTCATGCCAAAGACAGAGGTTGTATCCATGTCTCGCCTCGATGCTGACACGGATATAGGTTGGGAGATAGCTGAGAACCCAGAGATTGATGGCGCAGCAGATCGAGCACCGCTTGAGTGGGCAGATTGAGGGCGCCGTTCTGGAAACAGGGCATTGACCAAAGTAAGAAGATCTGCTGGACTGACAACAATGTAAGGGTGAACCTCGGCGGTCTCTCGCAAGGAGGTAATAGATCTAGCGGGAAGTAGCCTCGCCGTCTTCTGGGTCCTCGACGGCTTGAATCGACCTACGAGATTCTCGATGTGTTTTTTAATCTTCAATGGTGTGGACACGGGTTGTCCTAAATGGTGAGGTACCAGCATATCATTGACCAAGTCCCGGGCCTTGAGAGCGACGTTCTTGAGTATTCTTTGACAGCCATACTCGGTAATGTTGTATTCGGCCATCATACCAAAGTTTTCGGGGTGGATGAGGACAGCCGTCAACCAGTTAGAGAATATCCATTTGTATACAAACCAATGCCTCGTAGAGTCAACCTTGGAGGGAGCAATGTTCTGTAGATGGCGCAGGATTTCATTTCCTAGTTCCAAAACGCCTTCGGGAATACCCGTGCCATCTTCGTCATCAAGCAGATCGAATAGATCATCCAAGACCTGGTCATAAAATTCTTCCATCCTTATGGAGTCTTTGGTAGTCCAATCTCCAATGTCGTGGAACCTGTTGCCCTGGGGATCATCGGCCCTGTCCAGGAGAAACGCACCGTCTTTCAAAACTTTCATGATGAACCATTCCATGCTGGAGCGTCCGGACCAGTCGCGCATGGCGGACCAAACGTTCACTATAGCTACAAGAACATTTTCATACTCCACAGGAGCGGCTTGAATTAGACGGGCGCAGGCGGTTGACCATACCTGTGTTCTTCTCCTGTCCTCGGCGCTGTCTGGACCAGCTGAATTGGCGAAACATGTGTATATAAGCGCAGATAAAGGATCGTGGCGCTGAAACGATAAGAGCCGCTCAACAGCACTAGCAGAGCTCTTATTTGCGGTGCTGGTACTTCCACGCCCGCTAGATTGCGTGTTACCAAAGGGAAGAACGGATTCAATAGGGTCCAATCCAACATGGAACACAGTGAGAGCCTGGAGCTCGGCCACGCTTAGGGCACACAGCCGAGAAGCCAGATAGTCGGGATTTGTCCGCAGCTGGGCTAAAAAGTGGAGGATCGTCTCTCTAGATGTGGCGTCGATGTCAGCGAGGAAAGGAGTGACAGGGCTACCACTGATACTCCCGGCGACACTGGGTGGATGATCCAAGGTCTCCGAAGAGGCCATACCAGCCGACTGGAGGGGTTCCATGTCTGGCTCCAAAAGGGCATAGCGACGGGTGGCATCGCAACTATTACGGACATCTTGGACGGCATCATATACCTTAGCAAACATGTGGGTATCTCCGGATCGAAAAAGATCGGCCAGATTCCGTTGCGTAGTCTCGCCGCAACGGGTGAGGCGTGCAGACAAGGCGGTTGAGATGAGGCTCCTTTGGAGACGTATGCGCGTATTAGCGCGCTTGCGCTCTTGGTATTTGGAGAGTCGGACCAAATGGGCCAGCTCTTGAAGGGTGGTCCCTTCGTCCTCCACGGTTACGTAGTTGGCAGTATACTGGGATACGTCGGCCAAGAGAGGCTGCGGGAGTGTGCGAGAATGTCCATCGTCATCTTGGCGATTCTCCTTAAGAGTGTCCTTGAGCGCATCCTTGAGTGCCGAGTGTGGCGTACCTGACGAAGAAACAACCGCCCGGTCATGGGCTGGACTGATGCTGGATTGGGTTGAAGCCTGAGCCACAAGAGGCTTTAAGGGCACACTCGTGCCGACATCCTGTTTTATCTCATCGTGAGAATTGTCGTCGTTTGAAACTGTGGTTGGCCCAGTGTGTTCGGGAGGCGGGGCAGAATGCACCGGGCTTCGTGATCGATGTCGGCGTGGTTGCGAAGTAACGACAAGCGCATCGGGAGAGGGGCTTGGCGATCGGGATGGGTTCGACGCGGTCGGCGACACAGCTGGAGCGCAGCGCATAGGCAAATCAGCAACCACGACCACGAGGTACAAGTATCTGTGCGTTGCGCGGGATCACTCACGAGGGGCTGGATGCACGCAGACCGGGGATGAGAGTGAACGCTGCATGGAGATCATCGTGAGTCCATATGAAAAAACTAGGCAGCGGCGAGGGAGCGTCTATAGCAGCAACACCCGCAGGAGAGCTACTAGGCGCGAGCCAGCGTTGCGACCGCTCAGGGTCTTCGGTGTTGCTCGGTTCGTATATGTTGGGGGGCCAGAGGGCTTTCCACCTCAGAAGAGAGAAGGAGGAAGCAGAGAGACACACGAGTCTCGCTATTTATTAGTTCGAGACCAGTTGTCCTGGCAGTCAAGGCTCGCGCGCGGGGTGGGGATAGCTTAAGCAGTCTAAGCTCTCGAAGCTACCCTGGCAGGCCTGACTGGCTGGCTGTCAGAGATGGTGTAGGCAGTGGATAATAAAATACGATATAGATAGGGCGGCCAGGACAAAGTCGAGGGAAGCCGGTCAAGGCGGGGTGGCTGTTTTAGCTCATTTCAGCGACGGCGGCGGGCGTCGGGACTCGGGCAGAAATGCGTGATAGAAAGGAGGGTTCTGGTAAGGTAGCAAGGTATCAAGGTATCGATTTGGGGACTGGGTGTGTGTGTGGGTAGGATGGCAGAGATGGTGAGCGATCCCGTCACCTTTTCTTCAGTGCTGCTCTATGTTCGTCCGGCGTCCAGATGTGGCTCCTCCCCAACTTCGATCTTGAAGGGGGTCCAAAGAGGATAGATAGGAAACAGAAATATGGGAATCAGAAGAGAAAGGAGAGCAGCATGAACTAGTCTAGAAAAGAAGAAGAAGAAGTAGAAGCAACAGAAA
The DNA here is from genome assembly GCA_022385715.1 of Xylaria cubensis. Lineage (NCBI taxonomy): Eukaryota > Fungi > Ascomycota > Sordariomycetes > Xylariales > Xylariaceae > Xylaria > Xylaria cubensis. The sequence continues at coordinate 85,017 of MU279057.1, read as the reverse complement.
GACCAAACCAGATCAGTAATCGGCACTACTACTACTACTTACTGACTTTGCTGGCCAGCTGTACAATAGCTGATCCAGAGAATATCTAATAAGACAGATGGGTGTATTAATGCTGTCGGTATGCTGTTCTGTCTGGTATCTAGCGTCATGTACCTGGACTGATGAGATGGACGGTGCTGCGGATAAGCCACCCCCCCTGTCGTGGCCAGCAGATGCGGCGACACCAATCAGCGACGGGCACACCGCAGACGACGGGGATGTTGTGTCGATGTGGGTGGCCATTGTTACAGGCATACAGGCGGTCGCACAGCTGGTGGATGTTGGGCGCCGGCGCCGTCGTTCGCTGTCGTTCGCTGTCGTTCGTGCGCTGGTGTGCTGCAGGCATGGAGCATGGAGCATGAAGCGTGGAGCATGGATAACATGGGAGCCGGCACGCATGGGGCGCTAGGTTGGGCTGGGTTGTATCTCTACTACCATCAAACATGTAATGGACTTCTGGACCGTACTTCACTACCTATCTTGGATGCGAATGGGGTTGAATTAATGGGGTTCAATGGGTTCAATGGTTCAAGGGGTTGGAGCGAGAAAGAGATAAAAACAGATAGAGAGAGGGGTTGGTGTGGACAGACACGAACCGAACCGACACGAATCAATCAATCGTCCGTCCGCGGTGCCGATCCACCACTCTTTCCTGCCTCGTGCATTCTGTGTGAGTGAGTGCCTTCTTGTTATGTCTGTCCTCTACGCTCGCTTGCGCCCTTTCCTGTGTTTGTCTCTGTGTTCTTTCCCGGCTTCTCCCTCTGTTTCGTGAGCTCTTTCCTGTGAAGGGGGGTGGCGACTAAGGAGGTATCTGTGCATGTGCCTGTATGTACATTGTGCCTGGTACAAGGGCGGCAAGTGCCACGAAATGCCGTGCTCAGTAGCTGCTAGCCATGTCTAATGCCAGACCCCCGCGGTACCGACCCCGTCGTCTCGGGGCGACCGCAATAGCCGCCATCTACTTCTACAGTACCTGGGGCTACCTCCGACTACAACCTTGATGCCAGATGGGACCCCTCGACGGATCTGCCCATCCACCATCCACCATCACCAAACCACAATCCACATCCACGTCGACAACCACAACCACAAACCACAACATGAAGCGGAGGGACATATTAACAGCAGCATCTCCAATTCATCCCATCTCTCGATGTGAAACCAGCCTGTCCTCTCTAGCAATTTCTTCTCCCTATGTTGTTGATGTCTGTGCCTACCTATTTACATACGTGCCTACTATGGATACGCATTGGGATCATATTGCAAGAAAGCAAGTGACTAACCGGTTGACTAACTAACTGAATAACAGCGTATGTGCTTGTATGTGTGTATACCACGAGTGAGTGAGTGAGCGAATGAGTGATACGATGAGCTGGTCAACAGTAACGGAGGGGGTGTAAGTAAGGAGGTAAGTCACTGGCAACACAACTTCCACCGCCTTTTTTCGCTGTCTAGGTAGGTATCGTCCTCCGCCTCACCATTGTCATCGTCATCATTATCATCACTACCTCTATACACATACGAAGCAGGGAGAAACGAACTCCGTTTTCGTCTCCCTTCCCTTGCTGGTTTGTCTGTCAACCGCCACCGCCAGATATCTTCTGACGAGGCGTGACAATTGTGAAGAGGCGGCGAGCAGCTTGCTGAGCTGGCCTTGCATCGTGCATATTACCATAGTATTACTATACTATCTCTGTCTATCTGACTGTCTAGCCGTCTGTCTGTCTGTTTTGGTCTCCTTCCGCCATTTCGCATAAACCTCTACAACTTGCAAATACTCCTGAATGGGCGAATTAACGGACCAGATAACCGTAATAGCTAATTTTGTCTAGTCAGCAATAATCGTTGTCTATTATCGTTATTATTATTATCAAATGTCCTTTTTCACGGGTTTGGCTGGCTAACGAGAGCCGACGTCGTGAAAAGAGGAGCCGGGCTCCGGACCAACCGTCCAATCCACCCGATCCACGTCGCCCACGCGCCAAACCCTCGAGAGCCAGCTCCTCTTTTTTCGTCCTTTTTTTTTTCTTCCCCTTTGCCAACGCATCGAAGTGGCCACCTGCAAAGCCTGTAAAACCCGCAAGGCCAGCCGCTGCAAGCTAGCCCGATCCACGCCCGCTTCTGCTCGCCTGCTCGCCTGCTCATTCTGCTCGTCTACGGTTGGCTGGCAATTCAGGCGCCCTGTCGCGCATTTCCTGTACCTTTTCCCATCTGTCCCTGTCGATTGGGTTCGCCGCTGCAGTGGATGGCTTATGCGCCGACATGACGACGAGGGATCGGACGAACAGCATGGCGTCGCAGAGGGTAAGGTGAAGGTCGACCGAGCCCGCCATGGGGAATGGCGGCCCACTCGCCTGTCCCGAAAATCCTCGTGGCCGTTGTCCCATCCACTTCCGAAATCTCTCTTCAGCCTTGTACCAATCTCTCAACCCTGCACGTCACCTGTAAGTGTTCCAGCAAAAGCATCCCAGCAGGACGTCCCCAGCGTCGTCTTCTCAGTCACCAGTAAGAGGTGGGGAGGTCCCCGTCTTGTCGGTTTTTCTAGCCCCAATTCTTGAGACAAGCAAACATGTAACACTGTTGATTGACTATCCCGTCGTCTATCGTATAACGGATTTGTCCTCTTGTTGCCTTGTAGCAACTGCACCTTACGCAGTGCTGCTCTTATCACATCAAGTCTACATCGCCATAAATAAAACAGATAAGACCTATTGGATACACGAGAAATACCAAGCGTACTTCTCATCCGGAATAGTCTCCGTCGTCCCGCTGCGGTATTTCTTGTGCAACTTACTCCCCGGTCCTCGCTTACCGCCGTATTTTTTTATTCAACGATTCGGGCATCATAGTCAAGTCCACTGCTGTTATTTTTCTAGGAATCTGGTATCAATGGCGACTAAATGCCAACCGTTAATCAATTGGAATATGGTCTAGTTTATGTTCACGGGACCACGACTCTCTTCTTTACTCTACTCTTATCCTTGGGTATACTAGAGTATCACACAAGCGACCTATTCTCCAATGGAGCACGAGCTGTGAGCAGCCAGATCTGCACCAGGTTAATTTCGAGGTATGATCCCGTCATCCAAATATCTTGGCCATGGTTCGCGCGACAACCCCATCATCCACAACCATCTCTGTAGATCGGTTGTCTCCCGCCTCCATGATACCTAACCATTTTCATATGGCCCTCATCTATCCATCCACACCCTAGGTAGGACAAGGGCATGTGTGACCGCCCCATAATCGCCGAGTGGGAATGGTGCTTTCGACAAGCTGAAAGTACTTACCTATTCCATCCTGCCTGATTTCTATTTCCGTACAATCCAAGCAGTTATAGGTAGGATCTACTAAGCCATAATAAGTCGACAACATGGCGAGGAGGACAGCGCGGGTAGGGCGCAGCCGGGGACCCGTGGTTGACTGACACGTCGAGACGGCCACGCTTTATTAGGTTAGGGATAAATAGCAGAAGTTGAATGCGGAACGAATCCGGCATGGTAAACATCATCACATGGAATGCCAGACATGCAGAGTAAAGATGCATATTTTCGAAACCTTATGGATCTCGTCGTCTCGTCGCTAACCATCTCCTTATCTGGTCGGTCGGTCTAGGGAGAAAGTTGTATTGGGTATAGTTACATGTCAGTCGGTCGAGCCGCACGTAGATAAGGTATCTATGTATCTTACCTAACCTACCTGACCTGCTCACTCACTCATCCCCGGATTATCAAGCCTAGAAGAACAAGGCACCCAACTAGGTATCTTCTACCTAGTCGGGTCTGATTATAGTCGTATTGGGTATAACTACGCGCAGTTTAGTCGGTAAAGCCCTAAACATCTCCTCCTTACACTACTACATTACATGCCTAACTAGAAGCTATGCAGTTACATACGTGGATGTAACTTACCTTACCTAGGTACCCAACCCCAGAAATTACACCGAGCCAGCCTAATTAAGGCACCGACTCGCTTTGCTTGCGCAGGTACGACAGCTGTCTTGTCTAGTTTTGCTAGGTATGGTGTGGTTCGCCTGTCTGGTTTTGGTTGCCTACATGCTTGCTTGGGGTAGATTGTCTAGGACAAGGTTGCCGGGTTTTATGCGTTGCTTTTGCATGATGGCATAAATAGTATACCTTTTCATGCGGACTAGGTGCCAAACTTACATGGGTGTTTGGCATTTATGCTTAAATGTTGCTTGTAGTTAATCTTTGTGTTGTGTGTGTTCATGCTTGGACGGATAGCTATCTATCTATCTATCTATCTAGATTGTTTTGTATAAAGCTTACCGATCGTGGCTTTGTGTTAAGAATTGGTTGTGTGTAAGTTATGTAAGCATGGAAATAGAGATGAGATCGTGACGGGATTCGATGGGGATACCTAATTGAGATAGCATATTTAACGGCATATAGTGGTAGAATAGAGCAATGAAACAACACAGAATCAAGTGATGGAACAATGAATGGCGGACTAGTAGATACTGGCTATTCGAGAAGCCAAATTCCAAATTTCTTCATTTTTTCTTTCTTTCTCTCTCTCTCTCTACCTTGTCAGGTATGTATCTTTACATTCATTACGCTAGCAGCGATAAGGTATCGTTTATTTATTCTTGCCCGTGGGGATGCAGAACAGCACAATCTTCTTCTCGTCACCATCCCCATACGCCTTGTCGACCCGGTAATAGCCCCGTCTCTCGAGCTGGATTATATCGTCCTTCTTCAGATTCGCGACCCCTTCGTCACAGAAGGCCTCCTCCATCGTCGCTGTAGTGGGGTTCAGGAAAGCGTCCAAGTCATCGTCCTCCTCAAGCTTGTCCTTCGTGATCAGGTAGTCGAAGTCCCATAGCTCGGCGTCAATGAGCTTCTGCCCCTGCGTCGAGAGCCAGGTCACCTTCTTGCTGGTAGCGCGCACGTCGCCCTGCAGGTGCAGCTCGCAGGTGAGGCTCGTGATTGGGTCCTTACCGGCCACGTCCCGCACGTACGCGTTGCCCCACTGCATCAAGGTGATCTCCTCGCCGTCCTGGAAGCTCTGCGCGTCCTCCTGGTCGAGGATGACCTCCTTGCTAAAGGCCACCTTCTTGGTGCCCACGGCTGGGTTCTTGGGGTGTAGTGGCTTGTCCTCGGCTCGAGGCTCCGCAGGGGCGCCTTCTCCGGTGACGTTGATCTTGACGCTATTCTTCTTTAGGATAGCGGTGTGTCTGGGCGCGACGGGGTCGATTTCCTTCTTGTTGGCGGCCCAGAAGCTGGTCCAGTCCATCGTCACTACGTTGCGCGACGGGCCCTGCTTGAGGATAAAGTCACGCAGCGCGGGAATCGTCATGCCACGTCTCCTAACACCTCGGATGGTGGGCATGCGAGGGTCGTCCCAGCCCCAGACCTTACCGTTGTCAACCAGCTTGGCGAGTTTTCGCTTGGAGAGGAACGTTCGGATGAAATTCATGCGGGAGAAGTCCCACATGTACACTTGGCGCAGCTTAAGCGTGTCCAGAAACCATTGGAACTGGGGATTGCGATCTGTGTACTCGGTCGACCTAAGGGCGTGAGTCACGCCCTCGAGGCTGTCGACGACAGGGCAGGCCAGATCGTAGGTTGGGTACATCTTCCACTTGGTACCGGTACGATGGTGTGGGTCGTTGGGGTTGCATCGATAGATGACAGGATCCCGCATGGCCTTGTTCGGGTTGTCGACGCTGATCTTAGCTCGAATGCAGTTCTTCAGGCCCTCCTCGGTGCCGTTCTTCATCTGCTCGAAGATGTCCAAGTTCTCCTCGACGGTCCGGTTCCTCCTCTTGGACTCGATTCCCTTTCCTCTCTCGTCGCGCATCGTCTCGACGTCGGTGTCGTCAGCGTACGCATGGCCGGCCTTGATTAGTGTCAGGCATGTCTCGTAGAGGTGGTCGAAGTAGTCGGAGGTGTAGGTGACGACGTCGGGCTTGACACCCATCAGAGCGAGATCCTCGATTATGGCATCCTGAAATTCCTCCTTTTCCTTACTCGGGTTTGTGTCGTCGAGTCGCAGGCGCAGCTTGCCGTCGTACGCCTGGTGAGCGAAGTAGTCACTTAGTAGAGCTGCTTTCGCATGTCCAATGTGAAGGTAGCCCCTGGTACCCGATTAGCAACCCGATTGGACGACATATTACTAGCTGGTGATCTTGGTGTTACTCACGATGGCTCGGGTAAGAATCGGCAGACAACGCCCTTGTCGGTCTCCTGTAGTGCCAAGTTGTAGCTGGCACCGGCACGGCTAGCGGCCTGGACCTTAGCCTTGCGCTCGGAATCTGCAGCCTTGACCTCGGTCTGGATCTCCGGGTGAAGTTGCTCGACAAAGACGAACCACCGCTGAAGATTGGCGTAGGAACCTTTGCGCACGAAGGACACGGCTACCCTATTGCTCTTGATGGCGACCCAAATCTTGTGATCAAACTCACTCAACGTGTAGCCTGAAAGGTATGTGCGAAGTGTCAGATGTTTCTCGAGACGGATGAGATGAGGCTCGATGGACTTGAAGTCACCACCGAGCGACTCGGAGATGGCCACAAGCTCGTCGACCTTCATTTTCGATAGTAAAAGACCAGATTGAAAGTGTATGTATAAATTATAACAACAGAAAGATCTGGGCTGGAACTGCAATTTAACTTCACTTTTTCACTTGCCGTAGTTGAGCCCGACGTCGTCCTATTAGTGAGTCAATCAACGACAAGTCATAACAGCCCACCGGTGATTTGTGGCGGGGTCAAAAAAAGCATTGGATCATGGCGGGGTGACTTCTACCAACAGGGGGAGGAGGGGTGGAGAGCTTGCCGATAAGATACATAGTTTCGATAAGATGATAATGTTGTGGCCTAAGATATCAGGTATCCATAATTTTCTCAAAAAGTTCAATTGAAGTTCGCTCCACCAAGTCTCAATCACGACCCTTGTCTGGTCTGGTTTAGCCTTAGCCCGTCAAGTCTCTGAGCTTCTGACCCGACATATCAGAGCTTCACGAGCGGCGACGACAACACACACACACACCACCTATCACATACCGCATACCATGGCTACAACGAATCAGTGCATTGCCTCGATGGCGAGGCTCAACCTCTCATCTATAATCAGACCGACAGCCGCCGCTGCCACGATACCCAGATTTTTAGCACCCGCCGCATCAATAACCCAGCTGCGATGGAAAAGTGCCGGCACCAGGGCCATGCAGGCGCGTGAGCGCGAGAAGGAAAAGCTAAAAAGGAAGAGGAAGCAGCAGCGTTTTAAGGAGTACAAATATGCCACGCCCAGCAAGGACGAGCAGTTCTCATTATGTGATGCCATGAGGTGAGGATACATACACATACTCTCTCCCTTGCTATACCCAAATTTGCCTGGACAAGGAATGAGACGACCATTGGGCTAATAAAACGATAATAGGTATCTTCGCGCAGCAGAAGTCGGCCGCCCTCCCTCGCAAGCGACATACGAGCTCGCGCTCAAGGTCCGCACCATCAAGAACGGTCCCGTGCTGCGAGACCGTATCCGTCTACCGTACCCCGTGAAAAATGACACGCGGGTCGCGGTGATCTGCAAGGAAGGGTCGGGCGCCATGCATGAAGCGCGGACCGCGGGTGCTGTGGCCTTTGGCGAGGACTCTCTGTTCGAGATGATCCGCAACAACTCGAACAAACTACCTTTCAACCGGCTGATATGCCACGTCGATTCGGAGCCCGCCCTAAAGAAGGCCGCCCTAGGCCGTATACTTGGTCCCAAGGGTCTCATGCCCTCCCTCAAGACGAACACTATTACGAAGAGTGTCGTTACTATGATGCACGACATGGTGGGTGCCGAGAATTACAGAGAGAAGATTGGTGCGATCAGAATGCCCATCGGCAATATCCAGTTCACGCCCAAGCAGCTTTCCGAGAATATCAAGACTTTGGTCGGTTCTGTTCAGGGGAACATCACCGTCCTCGAGGACCGTGTTAAGAAGGACCTCATCGAGGTCGTGCTCACGTCTACGAATGGTCCTGGGTTTAGTCTAAATGGTGCTTTTGCCTCTACCGATGAGAAGATCACGCCTGCACATCTGAGCACCGCCATGTAAATGTATATACAAAATTATCTATTCCCATCATTGTAGATTGTTGTGGCTGTTGTATAGCTTGGGTCACAAGAACGGCACTGTATAAGAGTGTATCATACGAAAGCCAATTGTTTAGAGTCATACCCCTTTTCTTGGTCGAAGACCTAATTGATGATTCGTAAATGTCTGGGTATCTTTTATTTGCAGGACTCGCAATATCATCCCGACTATGACATATGTATGTGTAAGTATATGTATATATGACAAGCCAAAGCAAGACAACATGATGCATTACTCTGGCCACCTCTCTCCCTCCAATTGTGCGTTATTCTCAGCTGCTCTTCAATGCCTTCACGGCCTCGGCCTGCGCGTCCAGTGTGGCATACACCCCCATAAGCCTGAGCAGTTTCGTTCGCCCCGGCACGCCCGCCTTCCTAGCCTCCTTCAACGCAGCATTGAGATCGAGGAGAAGCGTATTCCGACACCTCACCATCCTCTCCTCCATCCGTCGCACCACCGGCGCATCTCTCCCAATCTCATCCGCGAGTTCGTCCACGGCCACGTAATCCTCCGCCAGCTGCGTCAATTTTTTCGCCGCGCCAGTGCTTCCCCCCACAACCTCCTCCCCATCCTCATCTTCGTCGTCATCCTCGCTCTCAGAGCTATCAGCACCAAGACTCCCGATCGCCAACCGCCCCTCGAGCGCAGCTATCCGATCATCGAGCTCGAGCATCTTGCGACCCGTCTCGATCTCCCCGCGCACGGCGCCCAACTCGCTCGTTAGTCCGGCGACCTCGACCCCGCGCTCCCGCACGCGCATCCGCACTTCTTCGACGGCGCGGCGGAATCCCAGCAGGCCCACCCGCACGTCCTCTACGCGGTCCTCGCCTCCCTGCAGCTCGTCGCCCAGACCCAGGAAGCTTGCGTAGTTGGCGTTTACCAGCTCGAGGAGCTCCGAGCCAATTGCTGCGCTGCGCTCTCGCAGGTCGGAACGTAAGTCTTCGAGGGTCTGGTGGCGGTGAGATAAGGAGGATAGGTATGAGGCTGCGCTGAATTCTGGTGCGAGAAAGTCGGAGCGTGGAAGAGCTGTGGGAAAGGGTAGTGGCGCATCATCATCCTCTTCTTCAGGCTCTGAGGCGGCTGAGGTCGAGGGCGAGGAGGGGAGCTCGAAGGTCCGCGGCCGGCTGGGTATTGGGGCTGTGAGATTCGCGGGGTGCGCCATTGTGATCTATGATTTGTGTGTTTTTTTGATGATAAACGGGAGGCCAATTCTCTGTGTAGCTGCAGCTGGGCGAGCGGGCTGCTGGCCTGAGCCGTAATTGGTTTACCTCATGCACCAAGCCGTCCTCTTTGTGGTCGATTGAAGTGACATGCAAACCCGCAACTACGGATATGCAGACGAAATGCTGGTTTGCTATCTTTGCCTAGGCCGTTCGTCTGTAATTTGTGATGCCGTCATAAATGTCCGTCGTTCATTGCCGGTTGCTCGCTAGGTCTGGTGCCAGGTGTGCCAGGTACAATGTCGTTCTGAGTCTAGACCAGATGTTCTAGACTAATGGAGACCAGGGTCCAGCAAAGTGGGATGGTGTTTTGGGGAGTCTCACCTTGACAATGGGGCTGGCAGCTGGCAGTGCTGAGTCCATACAAAGCCATCCGGTATCGGCATGAGCTCCAGCAATGCGGGCTGCCTAGCGTCCCTCGGCTCTCCGACTAATACCGCATAGTTCCGACCCTATCCGAGCCATCGAATACATATGGGACAAAAAGGCTTACAGATATAGTATACATATGAAATCAAAGAAAACATAGGGCAGCTATCCGATCGAGATCCCTCCAAGCGATTCAGGAGTTCTGTAGGCAGAGAGCTCTCGCAGAATTCTCTCATCAGCCCACTCGAACCAAGTCCGGGCCGAGAACGTTGGAACCCGCCAAAAGCAGGCGCCGGCGATGACAGGAGCCAATCATTGGCCATTGTTGGTTCATCGCGCCGCACTAGAATCCACCCAGTTACCTGGTTACAGTGGGTAATGGCGAGGGTGCCGGTATAATCTTATCAATCTGATCAGTGATTTTCAATCTGCATCCCCGTCTCCATTTTCTATCCTGATCACACCAATCCCCTCATATGCCGCTCTCTCAGGCCACTCGCACCGTTTCCCTCCGATCTCCTCCCCACTGCTAGAGTAGGTGGCCGCTGTTAGGAACTCGCCTCGCCCGGCTGAAACCTCACCTTCGCACGACGGCACCAAGAGAATTCTTCACCACAGACAAGACGACATACAAATTGACCACAGCTAACGCTCGCACATTCAGCCACGCTTGTGCTCATCTCTCCGAATTAAGATACTTGGCAATTCAATCGAAACCCTAACTGATACGAGAAATCCATTGTCATCTGTTCTCAAAACTGCTGCTTGAACTGCTGGAAACACGCAAATCCTACCTTGCAAGGCCCCATCATTCGAGGGGCCGAACATCGCCCGTCCGCGGATTCCTTCTTTTAGCTCGTTACTCCGTCTCCTAATCCTGTCGTTAACTCTCCCTTCTACCTGTCAATGGTTTTTATACTATGTGCAAGTCGTCGATGGTTACATGAATTGTGATGAAGAAGGGCCCCTTACACTAGCTCGAAACTTCACCAAACAGCGAACAACCATCAGGGTATCCACGACATAACCAACGTACTATTCATTCCTGGGCAGTAAATGAGACTCAACCGCATGGACTTCTCACCATTGTTGTTGTTGTTCAAAATTCAGCATGGCGTCCCCTGCTGTCCTTCTAAATTCATCCTCCAAGGTTGCTACGAAGCCACCTCCGACTAAACTCGCCATCTCACCCTCAGCGGCGGCCTCTTCCCCTAGCTCGGATTTCTCTCCATCATCAAATGCATCTACGCCATCCTCATCAACACCACAGTTGGCTATTAAGCCTATAAACGCAGGTTCTAACGCGGCCGTATTACCTCCTAAGACCTCCATTACCAGCAAAGAATGGGTAATACCGCCACGTCCGAAGCCTGGCAGGAAGCCCGCCACCGATACGCCGCCTACCAAGCGCAAGGCCCAGAACAGAGCTGCTCAGCGCGCGTTTCGCGAGCGGAGGGCAGCCCGTGTCGGCGAGTTAGAAGAGGAGCTGGAAGAGCAACGCGAAGAAAATGAACGTATCCAGCAACAGTTGCATCATCAGATTGAGGATCTGAACGCCGAGATTGAGTCTTTGAGAAACCAGAATGACTCTTTTAAGGAGACGCTAGAAAAAGAACGTGCTACACATGCAGCTCTCGCTAAAGAGCTAGAGTCTTTACGATGGCGCTGGCGAGACGAAAATTCCAGTATCTCGTCGAGAAATGGAAGTTTCATGTCACATCATGAACGAATGCAAAGTTTCTCTTCACAACACCGAACCTCCAAGAGTGGCCTTGCCAACAACGTCTCCAGTCAGCGTAATTCTACAACTGCATTCTCCATACCCCAAATGATATCCCCTCCGGATTCTTCGGCTTCATCCAGCCATCTACCAGCATTCCCGGATGTCGCTGGCTGTGGAAACTGTAGTTCCACAGGGGCATGCGCTTGTGTTGATGATGTGCTCGCAAGCGCCACGATCGAATGTGGTAAATGCAGCCTCGGCACAAGGTGCGAATGTCTCGAAGCTGCACTTAACAGCTCTGCACCCGTCATCGAGACCGAGCTCAAACGAAAGCCCTCGTCTATTTCTGCCATGGCTCCCGAAGAAAAAAGACAGAAATCAGAACCGTATCCTAACGAAGTCGATTTTACTGCTATGTTCTCCAAAAAGAAGGTGTCGATCGCAGCCCTTGCTCCAACAGAGCCTCTGCTCCCGGCACAGCCACCACTTCCACCACCGCGAGAGCCGTGCGGCTTTTGCACAGAGAGCAGTTATTGCATGTGCGCCGAAGCCGCAGCCGCCCAGACCCTACCTCCCATGAGCCAGCAAGTTCAGACACCCCCTCCCTCAGAGGATGATGTGGGTCCTTCTCCCATGGAAGTCACTTCGACAGGAGCCATCAAGCTGCCTAGCTTGAGCTCTCTTAGTCGCAAGTCGTTCCAACCCGCACGCAAGCCAAATGGCTGCGGTTCGAATGGGCCTGGAACATGCTCCCAGTGCCTCAGAGACCCTAAATCAGGACTCTTCTGCAGAAGTCTCGCTGCCACTTTCGCCCGCGAATCTGGAGGTATGTCCGGTGGGTGTTGCGGTGGCTCGGGCGGCTCAGGATGCTGTAAATCTGCCAATGCACCCGCTCAGACCTTCAATACGTCTGTGGGGGTCAGCCTGTCGTGTGCAGATGCTTATCAGACCTTATCAAGTCATCCGGGTTTTGAGCGGGCGACCGATGAGCTTGACACATGGTTACCGAAACTGAAGGCTGTGCCTAAGCCGGCTAATACGCTTGGTCGGACAGCCCTCGACGTTGAGACGGCAAGCATCATGGGGGTATTGAAGGAATTTGACGTTCGATTTGGAAGAAACAAGTGAATGGCATCAGTGTTGTGTCATTGAAAGAAACGAAACTAATAGTGTGGTGAGCAATTTGCTAGCACCTGAGCATGCGAACTATGATACAGTGGGCTACGATGAAAAGATCACCATCCATGCATGCCCTTACATCCAAAGAAGGAATACCACTCAAACCGTACCATTCAAATTGTCAACCCCATATTAAGCCTGCGACCTTTACTGCTCACCTCCACTTTATATAAATTGGTTCACCATGTGACTTGACCAGTTAGCTATCGGTGTGCTGGATATTGCATCACGTGGAAGATTCTCGGAATGGCACTATCTCGGCGACCCCAGAAGAAATATGCTCTCTTCTTGAACCCAAGTTTGTCTTCGTAGAACTGCACAGTCGTTCTCTGCTCCCTTTCCTTCAGTGCTGTCAACTCAACGGCATCTACCTCTTCGTCTTCATCTGCCATCCATTGCTGTGCTGCATCGGACACGGAGCCTTCAACGAGCACAATGATCTTCACGGCGAGTACGTCGGCGATCTCCACCATGTGGTGCATGAGTCTGGTTCCATTGCCTCTCTCCCGGACGTGGGGGTGAATGCAGATCTCAGACACGACTGTTCATAATGAGTTACATGACTTGCCAATTGTGGGATGAACTCACATAAGAATTCTTCTTCGAGCAATTCTGGATCAGCACGTGTGGCGGCCATTAGAATACTATAAGCTGGTTTCTTGTCCGGTGGGCGGTTTGCTGGTAGCGCAATCCCCTCCCCAGTCTTAGAATCACGGTATTCTCTGAATGAACGGAGATACGACTCGAATATGATGAACCCATGAACCGCAGACTGCTCATAAAATCCCGAACTAGCCGCGAGAATCCTATAGCATGGGTACCCTCCCTCAAGCTCGCGTCGACGATAGTCCACCAGGTCGGCAGCATCGGGATAAACCTGCGGGAAAGAAGTTGATTCGACCTCGACGATAGCTTCCGTGTCATTCTCGCACGCGGAACGGATCACGCTTTCAGTGTGTCCAGACCGCGAAGTGGCGGTTGAGGTTGGCGATGGCGCCTCGGACGAGTCGATATCATCATCCTCCATGGTGGTATTTCCGCAAAACTGGCTCCCCGACAATGTCATAGCGTGCAGGAATTGGAGTAGCGAGCCCGCAACCCAACGGGAGGCCCGTCTCGTCCAATCCATCTAGCCGGGACCGAGTCGTATATATCTTTTCTACCCAAGCGAGACAAGTTACTAACCAATGCGGATATTCCCGTCTGCCCGCCGCCCACTGCCGGCATAGTAAAGTCGTACATGAACTCCCCCTTAACACCGCCAAGGCGACATATGGCTGGCTAAAGCGTTCCCTTATCGACGCTCTGCTGCTTCCTTCTCCTCGGATGCAAGGCTGGGTGCGTGGATGGTCGTGCCTACTTACCTGGGCTTCGGTTGAGCGGGTCCGCTGTATGTTTGACAACTTAATATATGAGACGCACTGTTGTGTTGGCTCCTGAGGCATACATGCCTTGCTTTAAGTACAACGCGAAGTGCCGATCGTGGGGGTGTTGGAACGTGGTGATTCGGCAGCGCATCATGTCACGAACCCTTCGAATCGAGAACTTTTGATTGTTCTTGTTGGAGTAGCGCGTCTGAGGTCAGCACTGTACGCATTAGCGGCGACCTAGACTTCACCACGTGCCCGTCCGGCGGTATCGCGGGCGGTTCGCCCTTGCCCCCACTTACGGGGCAAGGACAAACCGTCACCGAGGTGTTCCCGTGCGGTATCGTATGTTGCGAGGCAGTGGTATGATGCAAGGGGGGTTCGTCCCGGTCTCGTTGTGTCGCCTTGCGTGGGTGTGGTGATGTGGTGACCGGTTGAACGATGTGTCGTTCATAGTTGCCCGAGGTTTCGACCCGCCTTTGACGAGATAGGGCTGTGCTTTGTTGTTGGCAGGAACTGCCCTGGGTGTTATATTAATCGCACTTCTACACTAATTTCTTCTAATGCAAACAGTACGCAAAGTGCGGTACCCTAACAGTAGAGTCGCTATGTTTTGTCTTACATTCTACTTAACTTGAGATAATATATATCAGAGCTTGTCCTTACAATTGACGCCTCTCAACTGCCTTGCCTCCAAGTCGTAGTTACCTACCATGCGAAGCCAGCCAAACATCTTACGAAACACATTCTTTGTTCACGTAACTCATTCACTCGGATAGGAGAAGCCACACCCATCTGTTTCACCAACAATGTCGCTGGTCTTGAACAATGGACCATGACAATAGGGAATATAAGTATCTGAATGCCGGCTTTCTTTCGAGTGTCCTTATTGTTTGTGATGTAACAAAGCTCTTCACACCGACGAAAGGAAAGATACCCATCACAAAAGATAAATAACAGTTATTACCTACGGTAAGGAAGCTCTCCTCGAACTCTAATATCAACCAGTCAGTCAACCATGTGTCCCCGTCACTCTGAATCAGGTCCTCCTCCTCCTCCCTACCAGTCGGAATCAATTCCCCCTCCTCGTGCGGCTGGTATTAGTATTGGATCCTCTTCTACCACTGCTACTACTTCTACTACGGCTCAGGGCACCTTTAGTCACACAAGTATGTCTGGTACTGATATCTCTACTCCTTCTCACCGTACGCCTTCCCCTACTCCCCCATCTACCCCTCCATCTACTTCTCCATCTACTTCTTCAGCTCCTTCACCAGCTCCTTCACCAGCTCCTTCTCGTGTTCCTTCTCCTATTACTCTTCCACCTGCCTATGAGTCTGATTCTCCCCCTCCTACTCCATTACCTACTTATGAGTCTTTCCCTTTTACTCCGCCGCCTGATACTCCTCCTCCTCCAACTCCACCTCCAAGTTCGATTCATAGGTCTCGTGCTGCGCTAGCGTTGGCGAGAATTAGGGCGAAGAGGCACTAATGAGCGATTCAAAGCTGTGATTCTTCCTTGTTTTAACAGGTATGCATGATCATTTTCTTCCTAGAAAATTAATGTACAAAGGCAGATATGTAAAAATTAGAAGGATAAAAGCGAGGTACATACAAAACAAAATAAAAAAGGAACTAAGTTCATAAACAAGTCATTACCTGTGAGGTTTTCTACGGAAAACAATCTCTTAATATGGTTACTTGCTCAGGTAGCATGTGAATGTGAATGCTCGTGTAGAAACACTTGGAAAATATCAAAAGCACCTAGATATCAAAAAAAAACTAGAATTATAGACTTCTTTCATCTCACTATTTATGCTATCCCATGTTGACATTCAAGAGATAATCGCTATAAAAGACCTACCAAATCTTTGTCTTGATAGACGCTTGATAATGCTTAGCGAACTTTGGAGTTGTTAATAAGAGCAAGTCAAGGACCATTTTCCTAAAAGGGTAAGCGTCACAGTGTACAAGCTTTAGTAAAACACAGGCCTCATAGCTGTGGTTATGTAGCACTTTAACTGTGTGAAAATTGTAATTGTTTTACTGTACGCGATCGCCCTTCTGCTGAATCATCACGCTCTCAAGTTTCCTCGATTTATAATACAACAGGTGTAAACAACGGGTATAAAAGGAGAGCGCAGAAAGGCAGAACCAGGAGTCATCAAGATGTTCAAGCATACAGAATCAAAGTCTTGGTCTCATACGCCCTTCAAACAGTCCATCCCGTTCTGATCTACTTGTTCTTACGTTGGCAATACAACGAACTCCAATGGCACCAGTCATCCGCGTAGCCCTCATCGGCCTCTCCGCCTCAGCAAAGGTCAACTGGGCCGAGCAAGGCCACCTGCCCTACCTCAAATCGGCACGGGGTAGATCGCACTACGAGCTCGTCGCACTGCTCAACTCCAGCGCGGCGGCCGCAGAAGCCGCCCGGAAACACTTCAACCTACCACCTACCGTCAGAGCCTATGGTCGTCCCGAGGACCTGGCTGCGGACAAAGAAGTCGACCTCGTCGTGTGTAATACGCGCGTCGATACCCATGTCCTGACCACGGCGCCCTCGCTTGCCGCAGGCAAGGCTGTGTATATCGAGTGGCCGCTTGCGGAGAACTACGACGCCGCGCTCGCCTTGACGGGTGGCCGGCGTGTTGATAACAGCATCATAGGCCTCCAGGGCCGTGTCTCGCCTATTGCGCTGAAGCTCAAAGAAGTCCTGAGATCGGGCCGCATCGGGCGCGTGCTCAGCAGTGATGTCCGGGCCTTTGGTAATCTTGGCCGCAGAGATAGCGTCGCTGAGTCCGTGGCGTATTTCACTGATAGGAAAGTTGGAGGGAATCATATCACTATCGCGTATGCACACACAGTTGATTATGTGCACGAAGTGCTGGGTGAGTTCGACGGCTTCCAGAGCCGCATGCAGCTGCAGCGCCCGGTTCTCAAACTCAGGGATCAGAATGGCGTGACCACGGAGAAGCAGATCCGCTCCGACGTCCCGGATTTCTTGGCCGTGCACGGCAAGCTCGCGAGGAGGGGACGGGCGGAAACGGATATCGATATTGCGGACGATGCGACGCTGTCCTTCACCTTCCGCTCTGGTCAGCAGTTCAAGGATACCCCCGGCTTCGTCTGGACCATCAATGGTGAGAAGGGCGAGATCATGGTCACGGCCAACGGTGCCTACATCCACTCGGACTCGTACAAGGACCCCGTCGAGATCAAGTTGCACGACCATGCTACGGATCAGGTCGTGATTATTGAGTGGGATTGGCAGGAGTGGCAGAAGGAGCTGCCGCGGCGCGCGAGAATCGTCGCTGAGCTATATGAGCGCTTTGCGCATTGGTGGGAGAACGGAAAGCCTGGCGGAGATCTCCCTGATGAGAGGGAGTGGCCGCGTCTTCATGATGCTGTGGTTAGAATGGGCGAGTTTAAGGAGCTATTTAGACAATATGATGAGCAAAGGGCTGCTTGAGGTGTTATTTGCGATGAAAACGAAAGCTACGGCTCTACTACTGATCTCCTTAGTAAAGCAATATTTCGACAATTTAACGGGCTATCATCAGGTAGCAGCCCCCTTGAAAAGGGACTATATTCAATGTCTTCCTGTCTTGTATATTCTTTCACGATGACATGTGCTGAAATACTGCTTTAATGCCAAGCGGCGCTAGAGCTGTAAATTTTTATTCCACCAACATGCTTGTGACTGAGTTCAAACTTCACCAACATATTTCTCCGTGAGTACCTACCCCTGAATGCACCATAAGCACGTCCACAGAACCGGGTAGACACGGATGGCCGGGCTCTTGTAAGAAGACGCCGGCGTCTCGCCTTTCATCGGCTGATAACGTTTTCCTTCTGGTGGGGAGGCCTCCTTTCGCGCAAAATACTTAGCATGCACCGAGCGATTGGGTCCCTAATCCGGGACAAATTCAGCGGCGTCCAAATAAACGGGCCTTAATTGGAGGCGGACACGCGACGAGTGGAGGCGCCGAAAGCCCTACAAAAGACCGTCTGTGTTGCTAACTGTGAAATGGTTGCGCCGATCGACGTCATCGGGGGCCCCCTTTCGCTAACGGAGAGATTCCCGTTTGTTAAAAAAGTTTTTAATGCGGGATTAAAAAGGTCTCCGTTGGAGAACCAGTTTGCCGGGTCTACACTTGTACTGTTGTAAGTTAAGCCGCATAATGGCATGAGACAGACTTACTACTACGGTGGGAAAAGGACAAAACAAAACGCCAGTTGCTGATAGACAATGCGCAATGAATAGTTTAATCCATACCATAGATACGCGCATCACATGACCCGTATCTCTTGTGTAGGAGCTTGATTAAATTATTATTTTACCTGATACGTATTAAAAAAGACCGGCGGTGTTTGACTCCGTACCGAGCCGTCCCCATCGTATCCCAGCGCCTCCAATGACGTCCTCTCAATTACAACTAGCTCATATCTAGCGGCCCACCTGCGTCTGCCACCCTTTTTGGCTGGGGATGCCACCAATTTCCCGCCTGTACAGATGATATACATACGATTAAGCCGCCGAAGCGCGCGCTGAAGTGCCCTGTACCAAGTTATACAACGCAGATAATCGACGTAAAAACGTGTGCATAATTAAGTGCTTATATAGCCTCTGAACTACTAGGCAGTATTATAGCCAAAAAAACCACGCTGTTAATTTATTAGTTAAGTTCAAGTTACAAGCGCAGATGTCCAAGCAAATGTTCAAGCAGATGCCCTAGTTAAGTAAGTCACGCAGAGGTAAAGCCCTTGCCGTAAATCTAACTGTAAACGGCTGAAGTGGCGTATGTTGACTATATAATGGGAAATTGGTGGCATCCCCAGCCAAAAAGGGTGGCAGACGCAGGTGGGCTGATATCTAGATTACAGTAACTTGCATGCAGTCGATCGTGTAAGTGTACCATGGTACAAAGTGTGTGGAAACGATTTACAGATGACACAACCGCTTTGTACGATTGCAACACCGGCATTCCCGAATATTGTAATACAGATTATGAATATCTACTTGAATAGAGACCACAATGCGTCACTTCTATCTAATTACTACCTATGTACAGCGTCTCGAAGAATACTTGGTTGGTAACTCTGTTGAACAACGCTAGGCAACTCCTGGCGAAACTCACCGAATAGAGGTTCTTGTATCCCTGCTGCCCCTCACAAACCCCTTGTAACCTTTGGCTCTGGACTGGCTCGACTGGCTTTAATATCATGACTCTGATCAGACTTATCGCGCTCGGGCGACCCAATTTGTCGGGAGCTAGATAACAATCGGCCCCAAGGACTCGGAAAGAGTGCCTGGCTAACCTTAGTGTTGTGCTAAGTCTGTAGTAGTATGTACAGTACTGTAAACCGCCTTTTTCTTGAAATGACCCCGAACGAGTTCAGTATGGGCGAATTGCCGTCGCTCTTATCTTGGACCCTGGTCACTGGGATCCAGATCCTCGGCGATCCCTGCCTCTCTCTCTATCGTTCATCTCGTTCATATACTCTCCTAGCCTTTCGCTTTAACTGATGTGTTATTTCCCGACCTTTTACCTCTCTTTCAAGTCGTGACTTACACATAGCTCTTTTACCGCTCCAAATCTCTTGGATACGCGACACCCTCATGGAGTTATAGTAGCAAGGAATCTATTGTCTAATCTGTCTAATCTTCTCTTCCGAAACGCTTTCAGTAGCCTTTCTTGGGTTGGTTGTCAGCTGCTGGTCCATTGAGCACCCACAGGCTTATACCACGTTCACATCGAGGCTGACTGCTGTCGAGTCGAGATGGGTGTCAAATCCGACGCCATGGTCTCCGATGGCCACGAGACAGACGCGGGTTCGGCCGACCAGGTGCTGACCTCGCTTGGTTACAAGCCCGAACTCATGCGCACACGATCGACCTTCCAAGTCGCCTTCATGTCCTTCGTCCTGGCCTCTGTCCCTTACGGTCTCGCTACTACCCTCTATTACCCACTGGTCTGCGGTGGTCCAGTCGACATTATCTGGGGCTGGGTTGCCGTGTCCCTCATTGTTATCTGTGTCGCAGCATCGCTCGGTGAGATCACGAGTGTCTATCCAACGGCTGGTGGTGTCTACTTCCAGTCCTTTATGCTCGCGCCTGAGAGCTACCGTCGTCTTGCGGCCTGGATCACCGGTTGGTTGTATGCCGTTGGCAACATCACCATTACGCTATCCGTCAATTTCGCCACTGCCCTGTTCCTTGTGGGTTGCGTCAATGTCTTTCAGACACCTGACGGCAAAAATGTGCTGGAGGGTAGTGCTTACCAGGTCTTCTTGATCTTCCTTGGTATCACGTTGCTTTGCAATCTCGTGTGCTCCCTATGTAACAAGTGGCTGCCAATCCTAGATGTACGACTGTCTCTCTCGCCTTCGCCTTCCCTCCTGTTCCTGGCTGCGTCAAATCTCCATGTGCTAACTAATTCCCTGTCATTGTAGACCTTTGCCATCTTCTGGACCTTCATAGGCGTAATTGCTATCTTGATTACTGTGCTAGTCGTTGCCAAGAATGGACGCCACAGTGGTGCCTATGTGTTTGGTCATTTTGAGGTCAACTCTGGTTGGGTGCCCGGCTGGTCATTTTTCGTTGGCCTGCTGCATGCTGCTTACGCCACCTCTTCGACCGGCATGATTATCTCGTAAGAATCTTCCACCCTCCTTCCCGCCAAGTCACCCGACATAGAATCACCCCGCATGATAACTGACTTGCTATGAACATAGCATGTGCGAGGAAGTTCGAGCCCCTGCTACCCAGGTACCCAAAGCCATGGTTCTAACCATCTTATTCAACCTTGCGGCTGGACTTCTCACTCTCATTCCACTCGTATTCGTTCTTCCCGACATCCAAGAGCTCATCTTACTTGCGCAACCTGTCCCGGCCATTGTCCTGAGTGCTGTGGGTAACCCAGGAGGCGCGTTTGCCTTGTTGATTCCTCTACTTGTTTTGGGTGTCATCTGCGGCATTGGGTGCACCACAGCTACGTCACGCTGCATCTATGCATTCTCCCGCGACGGTGCGATCCCCGGCTCTAAATGGTGGAAACTCGTTCATCCTAAGCTCGACGTGCCCTTGAACGCCATGATGCTTAGCATGGTGATCCAGATCGCACTCGGTCTCATCTACTTTGGCTCTAGTGCGGCGTTCAACGCCTTCTCGGGCGTCGGAGTCATCGCACTCACGGCCGCCTACTCAGCGCCCATCGTTGTTAGCATGATAGAAGGCCGCAGGACCGTGGCCACTGGATCTTTCTTTCTCGGGAAAATTGGCTGGGCCTGCAACGTTGTCTCCGTCGGTGCGTCATCCCCCATCCTGGGCACTGCCCGTGTGTCCCCTGCGCTAACACTAAGCTAGCTTGGACTTTACTTGTTATACCCCTATTTTCCATGCCAACTACTGTTCCGGTTACGGACCCTGGTTTAGCTAACTATGCTCCCGTCGTCTTCGTCGGTTTCACGCTGATCTCGTTAGCTTGGTACCTCGCTTGGGGTCGCAAGAACTACGTTGGACCTCCAACATAGGAGTGGCAAGTATCCGTCTGGCTGGTATCGCTCTGAACAGACAAGTCTCGTCGCCCATGTGTTCCTGTGAAAGTGCCGCCGTCGCTACAATTGTTTGTGTATTTTGGTTCGATGATACCCCACATTAATACAAGGATTACTTGTGATTCAGACAGTAGGTAGCCCAATACAAAAAATGTTAACAAACAGTCGTCGACAGCACAGCGATTACGTCGATTCTTGATACACTGAGTAGATGAGCTAGTTTATCTTAACACTTACTAGCACGAACTTTGCTATGCGTACGATGCCATCTATTACCGCGAATTCTCATTCAGCTTTTTAGGTGCATTGAGAATAATAGTCGTTCAGGACATTACAAGTTCCAGACTAGAAACGCCGTTAGCAAAATCTCTGTCTGGGAGCCACATCTGCGTGACTTACAGCACACTTCGTGCATCCCGTATATCCGATGCCGCCACATTGCGCGTATAGAGCAGCAGTGCATCCCGTGGGGCTCGAACCTCCACCAGCCGTCGTCGTCGTCTTCGAAGTGGACAGTGTTGTGGTCTGTCCGCTGCCGCCACTACCATTACCTGCCGTGCTTGTCGGACTGCTGCCAACCGCGCAGGTCGACTCACAGCCTGCGCATGCAGCGCCGGCGCTCCTCGTCGCTCCGCCCGCGTATACTGTTCCGATATTAGTTAGCTAACTAAGTACTTCAACGACTGCTTAAGTTTTAGTTTCGACTCACCGGTAGGGCCAGGCGCGGTGTATGCGGTCATGGGCGCATGGATGTTCACCAGGATGCCCGGGTCGCTCGCCGCGTATGCGCCAGGTAACTTGACACCCGCCGGCTTGGCGGACCCGGATCCCGTCACCGTGAGCTGGTAGCACGTCATGTAGAACTGGGCCTGGCCGGTGCTGGACGCCGTGTGGAGCGCGAGCGCCTCGGCGCGTAGCAGGTAGTCGCCTGGCGCGAGGTCCGCAGGGATCTTGACGTTCATCCGCCCACAGCACGTGTTCAAGTCCTTCGTGCCCCAGTAGTCGGCGTCACCATCCCCCCCGGCCGGGCTCTTGGCCCACGTGTCCGCGAAGATCTTGAACCATGACGCCGATGACCCGTCTACGCTCGCTGCGTCCGACACTGACGCCATGTACACCTGCACCGGCCCGTGGTGATCCCCACCGATCGCCTCGTTCGCGCACGATCGGTCTTTGGGCTGTTGATGCATCTCTACCGTCACCGTGGCGCCCGCCGCGATGGAGCATTTTCCTGCTACTGGCGATGTTCCGGCGTTGCAGGCGATGTCTTTGGATGTCACATCCTGCACGGGTGAGTTGGAGAGCGGGAGGCGGGCGCAGCTGGCTCCGTGCTGTGTATATCAGCATTTATATGTCTCACGCTTGCTGAGCGAAGGGCGACTTATATAATCAACGCCGTTTATCCAAAGGTCCTGGAATGTGGCGTGCGCAGCGATGTTGGTCGCGCCGAAAGCCATGACAGCGGCTGTGTATAGAGTCGATTTCATGATGTTGTACGGTCTTGATTTGAGATTCGATGGTATATACTAGGCGCGCTTCACCTGTCGATGGCAGAGACTGAGAAACAGTAGTCTGGGGACGTCCCTACATATGCCCGTTTCCTAAAACTCTTGATGTAGACTTTACACTATATTCCACCCGTCCCATATGGCCTGATACGGACCGTCAAGCAGGTCATTTTCCTTTTCTACCCTCCTCGTCCTGGTTCCGCCATCATCTTATTGCACGAATCTCTTCGTAGTAAGTCCACTTTTGCGTAGTGTGAGCGGAGTCCAGAGCCGCCTTACCGGAAAATTGGCAGTCTTCATGCCCAAGCGTCAGCCAGAAATAGTCGTCAGGCGATGTCCTGGCTTGACACGATGTGACGATGCTGCGGGTGGTGGAAGTTCGAGAAGTCGTAAACCCGGTATCGATCCTGCGCTAAAAGACCCATCGTACCCACGAGGTCGGTCGCGGAGCCCCGTGTGAGCGTCCTCGATTGGTGGGATCGGACGCTCGGAATTGCAAACGGTAATCGATCTCCAGATTGCCTGATTAGGCGCGACGGTGATTCTGGCGCTTCCTTGTTTAAATGGCTTGATGTCATGCATGGCAGGTTACAATTCCAGCCACGATGAAGGAATACTGAATTGAGACTATAAAGGCGACGCCCTCTAAGAGGATTATTTACGATTAGGAGCCGTAGACTATCAGGCGTTATTTCTTCGTTTTCCTGTCTTCTGTATGCTTAAATGTAAGTATCTGTCACACAGACTTGCCTTGGGTAGGGGAATGCAACTGCCCGTATACCAGGGTCTGGTCGGCGATATCCTGTACTCAATCTGCTGTGTTTTGTATATTCAGCTACCCGTACCTATTATTGGATATACTGTTTACTATTATCGTGGGCTTAAGCAAATGCGTAACAGCAATACGGACCTGAATGATCAGGGTTAATCTGGGCTCGCAAGAGCGAAGCCATTCATGTATAAAAACCTAGATTCGCTGCTTGAGCTCGAAAGAGGAACTTAGACCTCTAGGTCTCCTTGGTGCCCAAGAATAGGTCTCAATTACCAACAATGTGGTATTATTAAGCCCGTTCCCCAGTTAGTATGAAGTCAAAAGCGATCACGTTGAATAAATAATGTGAACGCAGGAAACAAATCTAAGATGTTAGTATCATAGATCTTAATAGTTAGATTTATAGATGTCGGTGCATGTATATGAATCGTGGCGGACGGCTGTTTAGCAAATCCTAGGACTAGGCTATGCCGTTTTGATATACGTCTTCTATTATGTTAACATAAAGGAAGAAGCTGACATACACCGAAGCAGTCAAGTGGCTAGCTGTGAATACTAGCTAGCAAGTGGCTTAGTTTTCACGTATAAAGTGCAAAGGGGGCACCAGCTCTATACTTCCAGCTTTCATTAATTATAGATACTTTGTCGACTGGTTTATAATTCATTCCATCAGGCTTTTTTTAGTTTTTGTGTAACTCATAGTTTTACCTCACCTTGCATTTTGCATCTGAGAACCAGCACCTTGTTCATTACTTCTCACGATTGATCCTTCGTACTTTCTCGCAACTAGCTTTTAGCCAGTAATTTTTTTTCTTTTTGTCAAAAGGGTTTTGAAGAAGCAAAAGAAAAAGAATCAAGCAATATAAATAAACAATAATGTTAAGCCTCGTTTTACATGAGTAAAGTTGGTGGTTCTTTTGTACTTATTCTTCGTATTTGAAAAAGGGATGAGTTACAGTCTTACACGAGTGAAAGTTATATTATGGTCTTAAGTAAGCTTATATCAGCTTAAACCCAACAAGTATTTTCTGGTCCATCTAATAGGACAGCAAGATGCCACTAGCGGTTCAGATGTTTTAATGTTTTGTAGGATTAAAATTGTCTCAATGATAGTCAACCAAATGCGCCTTGCGATCAGCCGCTGCTCTCCATTACATCAAGAGCCTTACCATCTCTGGGCCTTCCATACGCTTGACGACACCCAAAATCAGGTTTCGAGGCGAACAGTGAACCAAGAGGCTTGTAGGCTATTCATTATATAAGAGCCATCGATACACGAACTCTGGACGAGGCGCATAGGCTATTACAGCCTTAGTAACTTTCAGGCTTGTTGTACCCCTGGCTGTTTCACCTTAAGTTTACTGTTTAATGCATTCGACCATTTCTTCGAACCGTCACATAACTTCTTGTTTGAACTGTTTTTTTTAATTGATATGTATATATTTTACTCGTGGATTTAGATCTCTTCTGCGGTATAGATCTTCTGCATTATTTCAACCAAGTGTCTTGCATCCCCATTTAAAAATTCGGCCGAAGCCGGAATGGCGTCAGCATTTATCGAAAGCTGATAAGCCAGTCATACTATGGTATTATTATTCCAAGTGCTAGGTGCTTGGCATTTTGCCTCAGTAGTCGTATTGTATCTTCTGGACCAAAGTGGACAAACATAGCAAGTGCAATACACGAATGACCAGAGTTTAGTCTTAACAAGCCTGATAGCTTACTTGGTTCTGCAGTTCAAGAGATTCGAATTACATGAATACTCTTTGTCTTCTAGCCTAGACCACAATCATGATTAATCTAATGCGGGACCAGCCCGCACGCAGCACCGTATCTGGTTAAGCGTTGATCAACAATCAACACCTAATGTGGAGATTATTAAGCCACACACATTTGCAGCATCTTTCTGCCAACCAATACCAATCGAAGGGAATTTGACAGATAGGTACACTTACGCCTAATCGACTTGAAAGGCGATTTAAATCTCGGCAATAACTCGATTACTATGACACAATGTACTTCGAATAATGTCACCCCTTTTACTGTTGTCTTTGGTGCTTTGTCTCCATATGTTTTCAGAAGAAGAAGTTTTGTTTATGCTAGTCCCAAAAGACGATGGCGCCCAACTTAGTACGACATATTTTGCCTTAGCCCGAATATTGTAGTGTAGAAGCTCGAGCCAGCGATCGGAAACCGATGCAATACTCTGTAAGCTCCGTCGTCATATCATTAATAAGCATCATAGATGACCTAGAATTACTTAGTTATTATACTGTCGTCAGCGTCGCGACGAATCTGATTAATTTGACGCGGCTTTTGTTGTGGAGTCTTTGCGGATCTACGGGTAGGAACGTCGGCAACAACCGTACCAAGAAAGCAGGGATCATTTCAAATGTCATCTAACGTTATTTATAAAAGTTTTGATTGCCTCCTATACTCATTTTCTTGCTCGCTTATCGATCGCTTTCAATCCGAGATTTCTATGTCGTAGATTGAAAATGGGTGAGCCGACCGAAAAGTTCGACACGCCGGTATCGTCCCCGGCGGGCGACGGCGACAAGAGTATTACCACGGATGGGGAAGACATGGCACCGCAGCAATCTAACGTAGAGTCGATTTGGCCCGTCGAGAATATTTCTGCGCCACGGGAGGTTCTCATGGTATTTGTCGCATGTATGGCACAATTTTGCACTCGTAAGCTAATTCCCTAGTCCTCCACCCCTGTCCCGACTTCAGTAACTCGTCAACTGGGACTGTACCAAGACTTCAAACAATAGCTAATGGATACCGATCGCAGAGGCCTCGTTTGCTTCGGTGCTGGTCCTCCTGCATACCATTGGAGGATCGTTTGACGTCACTAATCCGGGCCGACTCGCGTGGCTCGTCTCCGGCTTTTCTCTGACCGTCGGCACTTTCATCCTGTTCTTCGGCAGGCTCGGAGATGCTTTCGGATATAAGCGCATGTTATTGATTGGTTTCGGATGGTTCAGCTTATGGTCTATCGTCGTGGGCGTGAGTGTATACTCGAATTACACTCTAGTCATCTTCGCCCGCGTGCTCCAAGGTATTGGTCCGGCCATCTGCCTGCCCAATGCCCTCGCTATCCTAGGCTCGGCCTATCCGCCGGGGCACAAGAAAGCAATGGTCTTCGCTGTTTTCGGTGCTGTGGCGCCCGTGGGAGCTGTTATAGGAGCTGCCGTTGCAGCTGCGATATCTCTTTCCTGGTGGCCGTGGGCTTTCTGGGCGTTCAGTATCTGGCTTGCTGTACTCGTTGTCCTTGGATATTTGGTTATACCCGACCCTCCACGGAAGGATGACGCTTTCGTTGATGGCTTTACGTGGCGGAAGATATATGAGGAGCTGGACCTACTCGGCGCCGTGACCGGAGTATTATCTCTGGTCCTCTTCAACTTCGCCTGGAATCAAGCCACCATAGTGGGTTGGGCTACAGCCGAAACCATCGTACCTCTGGTCCTCAGCTTAGCGATTTTCGGCGTGTTTGCTTGGGTTGAGATCAAAATCTCAGCAAAGCCTTTGCTCCCATTCGACGCCGTCAATGCCGACGTTGGCTTCGTCCTCGGAACTGTGGCATGCGGCTGGGCAACCTTCGGCATCTGGATCTTGTACTTTATTCAGATTCTTCAAGAGATTCGACATCTGAGTTCATTACTAACCGTCGCGTGGATGACGCCACTACCTGTTGTGGGCGTATTCGCTGCTATCGTCACTGGCGCGCTTCTCGGCCCCTTCCAGGTCAAGCCCCCTGTTGTCATGACCTTGGCATTAGCAGCGTTCACAATTGGTGTCACACTCATCGCGACAGTTCCACCAGATCAAATATACTGGGGTCAGACATTTGTATGCACGATTGTCATACCATTTGGCATGGACATGAGTTTTCCAGCTGCGACGTTAATCCTCTCGAATGCCGTCAAGAGGGAGCACCAAGGAGTGGCTGCTAGCCTCGTTAACACCGTTGTTAATTATTCCATATCTCTCGGAGTTGGTTTTGCCGGCATAGTGGAGTTGCACGTAAATCATGGTGATCAACTTGCCGGATATAGGGGTGGCTTGTACTTTGGCATAGGGTTGGCGAGCTTGGGCCTCGGAATTTGCATAGTATTCTTAATTCGGGAACGTTTCATACAGCGGAGAGCAAAAGGTTCGGCGTAATCAAGATTTCACAACTGTAGATTTACATAGACTAATAATATAACGGCTACATATTAATAATGTAGGATATGCATCGGTTTGGATTAAGATTATACATAAAATCTAGTCGCCCCCTAGTTAATACGTATGGACTTGCATGAATGTTCTGCATGCATACGAGGTATTTTGTGAGTATTATATAGAACCCTCTGCAATACGATCTAACATATGCAAGGTATATACTGAATTTGAACCTTGTTCTAACACCATACACAATAACAACTTAGATGTCTGAATAAGCAGTTCTGAGTGTCTTCTTTGATCGACACCACATCCAGTTTGGATTGATTAGATTGCCTTTACCTACTTAGTAGTAATGATCCCGTTGCTAACAGTGCCACGGAACCGAACTGCAGCACTTAAGGGAGATCCTAGCTAAGTCAGGCACTTGACTGTCACACGGACCGGTCCTAGGGATGGGAATGCAACTACCCGTATACCAGGGTCTGGTCGGCGATATCATGTAATCAATCTGCGGAGCGTACCCGTGGTTTTTCTTGGATATCATGTTTGCTATTATCGTGGGCTTAAGTAAACACGATTATAGCAATATGGACCTTAATGATCCAGGATGATCTAGGCTTGCAAAAGCGAAGCCATTCGTGTATAAAAGCCTAGATTCGCCGCTTGAGCTCGAGAGAAGAAATCAGACCTCCAGGCCCCCTTGACGCCGAAGAAGATTATTGAAATATTGAATACCCTTCCAAGCCCTAGTACTCTAGCCCTTGCGACATTGACCATGGGCAGCTACTATACAGATAACTTGACGCACCCAAACCAGTAGCTTCTATAATCAGTATCAAATGGGATTTGAAGAGTATACTCACGGCCGAGGTTCCGCCCAGGGCTAAACGTGAAGTCAGGCAAGTTATGACTTATAACAGCAACACATTAGGTTAGAAAGTAAACTAGAGTATCTCTTATGCAGTAGAATACGTGCTAGATACTGTGTTATGGCTGTGGTTGTAGACCTTTATTTTTAACCCATCTGAGGTTCTCCTGATCACCCACAGCTCCCTAAGATAGATATAAAAAGACGAGACCTCTTTAAAAAATCGAAGTAGGCAAAGAGAAACGAGATAATTCTCGCATATAAGCTGTAGATCCCCCACATGAACCGGAATGGGATTGAGACCTTTATAGGCCTATTTGGTTCTATAAATGAATATTAGCAATGTAATTTCTTCTTGATCCTTATTCCGAAGCGCCCGCTATAAATGGAGTAGTACACGCATGTTCCTCAAGGATTGTTTGCCAGCTGCCTAAACAGTCAAGACGGGGTATAAAAGAAAAAGGCAAGTCCCGGATCACCGATTGGTGTTCTACAAGCTGGAATCTTCTGCAGACAATAACGAAACATTAGTCGCTGTTGATGGTAATGGTAGTATTCGAAAATACGCAGCTGCTATGATTCCTTGAGTCTCAAAGTCGTATCAAACCCACATGTAGGTATTGTCGTAACGACATCGAGATCTTATTTTACTTCCGACCATTTGGAACGTTACTATCACTGAAGCACAGGTGGAGAAGATACACTCTGCCCGTTTCTCTCCCATATGAATCTAATCAGTGCCAACAAGTATTCATTGTATATCACATCACAATTGGAGTGGCAGAAAATGTAAATTAACTTAAACTTGGGTCTTAATACCTTGGAGTAGAGACACATTCTTTCAAGACCTAACTTCACGGCCATAGAAAACTACAAACTGGAGATGGAAAAACTGTATGATAGATGTTTCCCCGGTCAGCTTACGCTCAGCCTGCTTCTAATCACATGTTACAGAAACGGCCGGTTGGGATGGGTGCCTTGTGATTGCCTTGTTTATGGCTTTGACAAGAATATGCGAGGCAGTTAGGTGCGCATGCTAACTAATTAAGCGACGCCTCCTCTCTTACATACTTGGCAATATTACGGATCCGTACTATCAATGGAATTAAGTCATTGCAGCTGGAAGCTCAAAGCAACCACTTCGGCATTGTCTCGGCCCGTCAGGTTACCTGGAAATGTTTCTTACTAGAACCATGTACAAACTGAGATGTCAAAATTAGAGGATGAGAATTAAATCCTAAGCCATAATTACTATTTAACCACTCTACAGATTTGATATCAACAGAATAAATGCAACTGTCGTTTAGCCACGCTATGCTTTTATACCATGTCTTCATTCGAAGTGTCTGTTCATACTCGAACCCAGCGGTTATCAGCCAATTGGAAGCGTGACTCCAATCAATACCCCAGGATCGAGGCACTATGTTGGCAACAGATCTGCCAAGCACCGGGAGCCGCGCCCGAAACGGTAAACAGACTGGCCAATTGAGATGGCATGAAACTTCCAGGGGCAGGATCTGGCGGTCACATGTTATCCTCCTTCCTCAAATTACTATAATACTAACTAAATGAGGGAGGCAGGGTTCGCAAGTCTTCTAATATGAATGGGCCCGGAAATCAAACGAAGCTATTCGACTTAGGTTTCTTAGAGCGTTCACCGCCGAGCCACCCCGGGTTCTTAGCAAAGCCGGCAGGTCAACGAACACCTCCTCGGCATGCCGAATAATCACCACAATAAAATAGCTATGCGCCTGGCCTATAGACAGCCTTCCTGCTTTTGGCTCCGCTGTCCGGCACTAAACAATTCTACGTAGATGCTACCCCGGTTTCGCGCGATTCATGACGTACTGCTTTAGACGACTCGAAGGATTCATCGCGCGATCCACCTAGCTTATGCTTTAAACTCCTTCACTAACACCGAGCTTCTTTAACCGTCAATGCTTTAGGAAAGCGCTCACTTCGACTACTGCACCAGCTCATTTTCGTGCAGTTTGGCGTGCCGATGGCGCATATTAATCACTTAGGCGAAAGGAAAGGACCACGCTTTTGAGCGATGCCTTGCTTTCTGGTGTAGTATAGTACGGACACGTCAAATTAGGCAACTTTCCCGGGTTGTACTACTTAAGCGAACAACGTGCGTGACACATGC
Source organism: Xylaria cubensis (assembly GCA_022385715.1). Classification (NCBI taxonomy): domain Eukaryota; kingdom Fungi; phylum Ascomycota; class Sordariomycetes; order Xylariales; family Xylariaceae; genus Xylaria; species Xylaria cubensis. The sequence continues at coordinate 53,975 of MU279057.1, read as the reverse complement.
AACCTGTTAGCTGCATGCCTGGTAACGTGGGATAGAGTAACGTGAAAGAAGGCAACCGAGACTCAGAGAGAAAGGCATACAGCTGAGAAGCTGTGAATCTATCCAGATTGTAACAACGAAACCTGCAACACAGACCTCGAAACCGAAAACCCAAACTGTCAACAAGCCTAAAATAACTCATGTTAGGATTTCATAAAACGCCAGGATATCAGCTCAAGTACCTTGACCCTTCAATTTCATAACTGGATGTGGCCCCGGCCACCCTTACTGTGCCTTGGTATAACTAGTTATGCGTACGTAAGATGACAGGGTCTGTCGGCCTACCCCGGATCAGCGTGTGAACTAGCTTTGGCTGGTGTCAAATCAACGGTCCCCGCGGTTCCTGCATTGGTGGAGACGATCACTTGGGGGCTGTAGGTAATGTTTAGAGTCTCTCTCCTAATCGAACAGGCCGTCCATACTAACTAGCTAATACACGCCCAGAACTCCGATAATGTGGGTTAATTAAAACCTATCCTGAACGCGGATTGGGGGGACTCGAGTGGATTTACAATCATATGTTGACATACCTGCCTATAGGACTTTGATACTGCTGTATATCGACCTAGGACCCTGCTGAAACCAAATGGAGTGATGCCCCGGATTGCTTCGGCGAAATAAAGGCCTTACCTGGTGGCATGACCAACATGAAAAGTTGCTACGAAGCCATCTAGAGATTCTTTGAGTCCGGAAAGGGAAGGTTATACCGCCCTCTAGTGAATATGGCAACTGAGGTGATGGGACCAAGGGACCCGCAACGTTCCATCATCGTCGTCTATGTCGGCGAGACGGCTTTAATGTCTCCTCCGTCAATGAAAGAGGGCGGCTGGGTATATAGGAGGATGAGTATATAAGAATCAGTAAGTCTTCATTCCAAAGGCGTCTCTATCCAACGACAAGCTGCTTCACCCTCTTCACTTCTCCCCTACGCAGAGCGTAACTTGAGTCGTCAGTCGCTATCATCATCAGCGTCTCAGGCAAAGCGACATCATGCGCGGTTTCATCGGTTTGGCTGCGGCCACCTTGGCCAGCTTCTTTACACAGGCGCTTGCTGATCCGACTGTCGCACACCCGGGTGGTGTTGACGATATTATCATCACTGAAGACAATATTCTTAACAGTACTACTACCAGGGAATTCAAGACGGAGAGCGCATTCAAGATCAATGCCGCCCAGTCCGGGGCGTTCCCTATCAACGTCTTGAACAACTTTGGTAGTGGAATGTACGTGTATCTCACCGGAAAGGATGCCTCGAATGTGCCAGTCCTTCTGGGTACCAATGGCCAATATGTGTACCCTCAGGCGGATAACACCGGCGTCCCGAAGCAAATCACCGCCAACATTGGGTTCCAACTGAACGGCCAAGGCCAGAACACTCAGATCGTCCTTCCTCAAGCCCTGATCTCTGCTAGGATCTGGTTTTCCCAAGGACAGTTGAAATTCTACACTGTCAAGGACGGCAACGGAGTTTCCGCCATCGTGGAACCCTCGGCAGCTAACCCAGCTGACCCTTCTGCCGGAATCGAATGGGGCTTCATTGAGTTTAACTATGATGGAACTACTATCTACGCCAACATAAGCTACGTTGACTTCGTCGGCATACCGCTTGGTATGGGTTTGACTTTGGCTACCGGCGAGAGCCAGATCGTACAAGGACTCCAAGCTGGAGCCGTCAACAACATCTGCAATGGTGTTAAGAGCCAGGCTAGTGCTGACGGTCAAATCTGGGACCGGCTATGTACTGTAAGCTCATCAGGCCAGGCCCTTCGTGTCTTGTCGCCGAACCTGTACACTTCAGCGAACGCCGGCGCCTTCAATGGCTACTACGATAACTACGTCAACCAAGTCTGGAGCAAGTACACGAGCCAGGATCTCACCATCAACACACAAGTGTCGGCTGGTAACGTCGCTTGCCGTGTGTCCAACAACCAACTCTCGTGCGCGGGCGACAACCGTGCTTACCCCAAGCCTACTACTGCGGATATCTGGGGCTGCAACTCGGGTCCTTTCGCGATTATCGGTAGCGATAACGACGTTCACCGGGCAGTCGTTCCTCGGCTTTGCGCAGCCTTCACACGTACTACGCTGTTGCTTGCTGGTGGTAATGTTCAGCCCTCGCTTGGCGCGAGCAGCTATTACACCATGAACCCTACTAGCCACTACAGCCGTATCGTGCACCAATACGAGACGAACAGCATTGGTTATGCGTTCTCTTATGATGATGTCAACCCTTCTGGCCAGAACGCCGCAGGTGTGGTTGCGGGTGCTAACCCTACCAATCTGAAAATCACTGTGGGTGGCTGGTCCTAGAATTGAGGGCTCGGAGTTCAAATGTGACTACGCAAGGTGAAGAGCCATGACGATGCGTCTTTAGGCACATTATAACTGTACATATGATTATTCTTGCATTGTATATAGTTCAGCAGGAGAGTACATACGACCAAGCCTATGCATTGGTTCAACACGTAAATATATCTTTTTTAAGACATTTTTCTGAGATTTATTGTTGAATTACTCTCAAGTTTTAGTTCGCCAAGAGCTATAAACAACCCTACACAGAGAAGGGCACAGCTGTCGGATCAAGGCAGCCAAACAGGAGAGTGAAAAACAAGTCGATAATTTACTAGAAATTGAGTATTCGTTTTTGAATCCTCACCTAATCAACCCGTAACTTGTCGACATGAATCCCAGCAAAATATCGTTAGCTCGCCCAAATAATCACTAATCGTAGATGCGCAAGTCACTTAACCTCAACGTAAATAGTAGGAACCAGCCACAAGCCGACGGAGATAAATGGTGAGGAAAGAGGAAAATCAGGTTACTATGTTTATCTACTAACTAGGTATCAGTTACGAGGGAGGAAGAGATGCGAAAATCTACGTCAAAAGTAAAGAAGCGCCCACAAATGCCTTGGCCAAAAGAATTGCGATGATCAACGTGCCAATCCCAGCCGAGGCTCTAGCCAGTATAACAGATACACCCACCATTGTGACGAATCGTATAATTGGGAGAGGTCTTGATAACCGGGCTCTGTATCTCTCTAGAGCGTGCTTCTAGCAATCTCCGCCCCAGCCCAATTGTCGGTTTACTTCGTTCATGGCGTGGATACCGGCCCTGAAGAGTCCGAGAGCGCCATCCACGTTGGTATTACCCGTATTGAACGCAGGCTCGGCCTCATGTGCTCGTCGCAGGTCTGATTGGTCGAGAAGCGCCTGCCTCTTCTCTAGTACTGCTCGACAGATGGCTTGTGCCCACATGTTATACCACTGGTCCTCACTGATGCTGACGTACTCTTTATTCCCGGATTCGTTGATGCGCGAGTATGGCCAATCTGCAACGGCGACTTCCCATTTCTTGGTGCGGAAGAAGAGGTACGGCCAGGCGAAGACGAAGGTGAGCGTTAACATAAATAACCACTGGATCCAGGGAGTCAGACGCCAGCGATTGGTCTTAGCATCATTGTAGAATTCAAACCGAGCATCTTTCGTAATGAGATGGACATTCAGATGACCACGGTAATTGGTCCTGCGCACCAGTTCCTCGAGACGGCGTTTCACGCCTTCCTCGTCGAAGCCAACCATTCGTCGCTGGAAGGTGAAGCACTTGAGCCCGGCAGGACTGGCAGCGAACCGGTGGCACCATTCTTGAAGTGTAGGCTTTGCATCAGCGCCAACCTCGATGCTCTGATTCGACCCTTGCCCGCGCTTAGCAAGAACTGTTCCACGATGAACCTTCTCGGAACCATTCACGGTGCGCAATTCGGTCCATGATCTGCGATACTGAGCGTCGGCAAAGAGATACGGCGTCAGCTCAACCGTGACGTCGAAGTCGGTGACGGTGTTCTTCTCAGTCTTCCCCTTGCTGTCCCTGCTTGTCTCGGTGTGTGTCCCGACGAGCTTCATATATGGACGTGGTGGGATCTGGGCAAGTTGGCGGATGTATGTCTCCAGTCGACCCGGGTCTTCGACACTCTTGGCGACCCAAGCCTGTGCGCCGGTATTGAGATCTACAACTACCTTGGAGTCGAGGTCATGGGGTCGGATCTTATCATTCACGGCAGTGTTGGGGGCGAGCATCGGGGCAGCCTCGGAGGACTCGACGGCATCGCTGTAGTTGGGTGGGAGGTCGTCGATGTCGATTTCGGGGGCGTCATCGTCGACGTAGGGAGCAACCACAGAGCTTTCACCGGGGTTGCTGTGCAATGACACGGCGTCCGAGAATGGATCGCTCTGACTTTTGGGTTTGCCCATCTTGAGATTTGTCGCGATTTGGTGCGGTTCTCAATTTCAGCAAGTGGCGAGGGTGTCCGCCTGTGGCAGTCGATCTAATTAGTAGTCACCTAATCTTGATGTACTCACAAGAATGAAGAATGGCTTTCTAGGAGGCAGCCGAAGTGCCCTGCCACTTTGAAACTGATGTTGGTAATCTGCAGGCTGCAGCCAACAAGTCGTATGATAAAGGAGGTAGGTACATACAATATTGAACCAGCGTTTATATAAATACCACGGTTAAGTGGCTTAGTGTGTAATTAGTATTATATGCATCTAAACAATTCTTAAGCACGTTCCATCACCGCCCTCCTGAACGTACACAAACTAGAGAATCGCATCGTTGCGTTGTAGACTTACGGACTAACTCTTACACTCTCATCCACACCTCGAGAATCCTTAGCCTAGGCAAAAGATGTTGCGCAAGGTCTCTATGGAACACCTTCGCCTGTCGTCATTCCCAGCGCAAGAACGGCCCGATCATAGTGTCGATAAGCATATCATCATGTAGGAAAATGACATACTTTATTGAGCAGAGAAGAGCATGGTCTATAATTTATCATAACTGTGCTCTTTTATCCGTGTTATTATCTCATTCTATGCCAAACAATACTATACAGTGTTCCTGCCCCGGCGTGTCCTTATCGAAATTGTTGTCCCGATAGCCCGATAGTTCACTCCGTAGAAATTCAGTATTCAAGATTCTGCGATCGCAAGACGAACGTTGGGGAGGGAGAAAATTGAATAGACTAAAAAGACGAAGAAGACTAGAGGAGGAGATCGTTCAAGGCGGTGGGGACAAGATTAAGTGACATAGGCTACTACTTTCACCTGGCGCTCGGATATCGCAACAAAGACTAGGATAGCCATCGTGAGGCACACGCGCTCTTCACCGCCAGTGTACCATGAAGAAACTGTCTAACTCAGGCTGCGTCGTTCGTCTCCTTGAGCGCTACTATGATCCGCTCACCTTATGTTCTGGCCTGTTGTATGGAAGGGTTGCAAAGTACTCCTGAAACGAGCATTTGAAAGCCACAGTGTCTACGTAGCAGAACTATATCCATACACAGGAGAACGAACGTCACCTAAGCTCTCTACCATGACTGCTCAGAATATTACTCGTCACATTGTGGTCATTTGTTCACAAAGAGGAAAGCTCGCCAATCAAAGAATATCTACGCGGTAGTGTAGATGAAGAGTGTATAGATATATAAATTCAATCAATCATGATTTGACTCTGTGCTTTGTTCAATTATTGTGACTAGAGACTGTATGTGCTGATCTGTTCTTGCAATTACCTTTTACATCTCTCATACCATCAAGCAGAGCATCGATTAGCCTCTTACACATAGTTAGAAATAAGGTGGCATACTAGGGACTACACTGGGGGTTAAATGTAATGCGCGGATTTTCCATCATCAAGAAAGAGTCAATAACTAACCTTGATTGAAGCAGAAATCATGGAGACAACACAGGAAGCCACCCCGAGATTTTCCCCATTAGCTGGAGGTTTTATTGCCATCCTCGTTTTTCTGGCAATCGGAGCAGTTGTAGCTAGTGCCTTTGGGTTCTTCGCGTGTTATTATAGATGCCATCGAAAGTAAGTTGATATGGTTATTATAGCGGATACAAGACCTAATGCTCAACTTTTCTAGGAACGAAGATTGAAGCCTCCGAATTCCGAGTAAAGCAGCTCGATTATGGCAAAGCTGAATACATTATTTAGTCGTCAAGATTGGTTAACATGTACCTAGAGTACAAGGAGGATCTAACGCATATTTTGCGATTCTCGAAGAGGTCGGCCTTCAGCCCTGAGCGTATAAGTGCTCAACAGCGGCGACAGACATGATGGGAAGCTGTACTTTAGCTTGTCACAGGGGAGCTCTCTAGCATTCGGCGGCAAAGATGATAACGGTTTTACCCAGACTTTGAGAGAGGAGTTCAAACATCTTTTACCCCAACTTAGCTCATCAATATAGCTTTAGCTTTATCAGAGCTGCCTATCATGGATTTGGTGTCCAACGTCAACATCACGAGCGCTCGCTTCCGACTAGTGTTACTCCGTCAACTGACCCGTGGTTTATAACTATCGAAGATGCATGCTTATTGAATTGGACTGAGCGAAATAACTCGCTCGTAGCATCTAACTACAGCTAATATGCTTTACATTTTGTGACCTATTTCAAACCACATGGTATTTGATGGATTGTGTATTGGCTATAGAGGGGTATATTGACTTCATCTAGAAAATCTAAACTGTATATGAGCGTTGGGCTCTAAAAGCTTTAACGATCTTTAAATAACTGTCGCGCAACGAGTCGGTACAGAAGAGCTGACTTCGAGCTGTCCCTATTGAGCGTTGCATTGCGAATGGAATGCAATCTAGGGACTTCAGGCTCCGTGCAGATACGTCGTCACATAGCAAGTAAGCCAGACAGTGCCTCCAATGAGGGCTTCTTTAGGTGGTGACGGAAGCTCCTTAATGATACGCATCTAAACTAGACGAGAACCATGGATTGACCCCGGAGAGCGGTGAGAAGCCGTAGACGAAGTGTCGAATTAACAAGGCGAGGAAACGAGCATGTCATAACGGGCTCCTCAACAGGACAAATAGAGCATCGGCTCGAGCGAGGACGACGCCTTTCTCATCTTCGATAGTCCCTTGGGTGAAGTACTTCCGACCCTCGACTTTGGTGAACCGTGCTCGTGTAAGGATAGTCGCGGGCGTCGGCACAGGCTTCACAAAGGTCGTGTTAAGGTACGCTGTCATGCACATCCCCGCAGGAATCCGTTTGCGGTCCTGGTTGATGGGAACTAGCATGCCGATTACTTCGTCTAGTATTGTTGTGACAAGGCCACCGTGACAAACGTTGGGCCAGCCGTTCAACCCGCTACCCAGCGTAAGAAACGCCTTCACCTCGTCAACTCGCTCTGTTGATGAGAGGGGCTCTTCATAAACCCGGATCATTCGAGCGATGCCACTCTCAGAGTTTAATGTCTCTGCGAAAAGAGAATCCTCGCTGGTTGACTTTACGCTTCTGCCCGGCGCCGTCTCGGCGATAACCCGGTTACCCTTTAGATGACGGGCACACCAGGGAATAGCGCCGAAATGCGCACGATCCAGAGAGTCCATGTCCTGCTTGTCTATTCTGCCGTCAAGATCGTAGTTCAGAAACGGACAAATAATAAGAAAGAAAGCCTAGACCATGCGCAATTACCAAAGTATAATACCTATGCTTAGTGGACAGGGAGCCTGGATCCAAGATTAGCAACCTCGTGGCAGACCCCACACGCTAAAGGATTATGCAAGGGGAGTCACTTATTACCTCGGCTACTACTAAGTACGGCTCAGTTAGTTAGGCAATCAATATTTGGGGGTTTTGCTGCGCAATAGCTAAGTCAGTGAGTATGTACTAGGGCTTGAACCACAGTGAGTGAGGAATAAGAGACTTAATTGTTTTAAAAGAGAAATAATTGTATACTTAAAGCCAAAACCTAGTGCGAATACTACGTTAAGCCTTGAGATTAGATATGGGTTGGCGCCGCTTGGCGTTCTACAGGAAGACTAGGGTTCATTAAAGAAAATTTGGCATGATGCAAGCATTTATTGACATGCTCTTTCACATCCTTCTTGATCAACATTGAAGAAGAAACATCTGTTTTGAACTGCGGAGGATAGAAACAATCTGATCGGCTTCACGGCCAATTTAGCGGAGAGGATGGCTGGCATCGCCCCAAGCTTGATGGATGCAACGTGCAACACGCACAATGCTCTCAGGAATATCACTGGCTACGCCTGCGGTGTGACGTTCTCATTCAAAGACTCGAACAACCCGCCAGACATGCACTATGGCGTAGTGTCGCTGCAGAGGTGTTGCGACAAAGTCAATGCGCCCGTCATGCGCATTCCCGGCAACACAGGCTGCGAGATCCAGTTCTGCTTAGCGGACCCGGTCACTTCTTCGTACACCGAGACGGTACAATACGGCTACGCGACAGGGACCGGAACGGCCGCCCAGACACCCGCCCCCTATGTGACGGAAGGCGCGACAGTTGGCCCCCCAGATGAAGTCGAGAACTGCATGAGATTTGTGTATGAGGGTGATTTGCCAGATGATGTATCTGATCAGATCCGGGACGCGTCAAGTTGGTCTGTGGTTCGATTCTACGACGATGAGCTGCCGCCTGAGGAGGTGAGCGCTGCCGTCTTGGCTAGCCCGGCGCCGGCTAGCTGGACGTCTGCTGCTGCCAACCCGTGGGACGAGGCGCTCTCGAGTAGTGGTGCGACCACCACACCCACGGCTGTATCTTCATCTCAAGCCAAACCCTCATCATCGGCGGATCGCGCAGGTGGCTCCTTAATCCAACACGACCGGATAGGCCTTAAAGTGTGGGTTATCGCCGCCGTTGCGATGATAGGACTTGCTGTTGTTCTTTGATAGAGATATCTCTAGCCCTCGGCCTCCATTTAGATCACGGGGTGACTGTTCTGAGAAGTGCCCTGAATGATAGCTGTTTATTACCATTCTAGGTAAAGCTGAGAATACACCATGCCTGGATCTATAACTGCTCTGCTTCGAAAAGCGATCGAGGGCAAAGAACCTGATTGAATTCTTCAACCCTTTGGAGAAGGAACCTCGGTTCATCTTCCATCTCAACTCGACAGTCATTCGTTCCATTCTCCCGACCGATGGCCAGGGCCCAACTGTATGCACTAAATCTGGCGCAAAGGTCAGTCCTCACCTCTTCATCATCCTTGTTTATCGCAGTGTCAGAATCAGCATTTTATTCGATAGCGATAATATAGCGAGAGGGATACTGCGCACTCGAATGGCATTTTAGAAGGACCTAAAGTCCGTCGACAAATCCGGGACTACCCTCGACCTCGTCATTTGAAACGAGAGATACCTATGACCCTGGACACACACCACACATTATCTATGCTATTCCGCAGTATTGCTCGACCATCTCAATGTCTATGTCGGGAAACCTCAAAATATCTTGATACAGATAATGTCCCATTGAATGGATTGCTCCCCACTGTCATAAAGCACACTTGAAAACCATATGATAAAGATCATTCTGTATATAGCCTAGATTAGCCGATGAAATGCGTTAGAGACCTCTGTACAACAGTGAGCAACTATGATTTATGAAACACTGATTAATATACCGCATGCACCTTACCACGCGGTGCAGGTATCTCTTTGACAGCTTCCCTCAACTCTGTGACTCAGATACCTGGTTGACTTGTAACAGCGTGACTCGTTACTTAACTAGAAACGCGCCATAAACTCAACTCCATTGGATATCTAAATCTAAAGACCGCCCCACAGATTGACCCATTATTTGAGTCGCGGACTGCGGAAGCACAACGTATCGGCACCTAGGTAGATGGCTTGGCGATCAGCGGATTTAACGGAGCAAATAACTTATCTACTCTTTGAGCACCGCTTTCAGGAATACGCGTATTCAGAAATACTGAGTTTGCTGAAGTATTAGATGCTTCAACCTTGAAATCTCCACCCTAACACGGTGATTGTATTGTCCTATATCCGAGTGCGCGAGCAATGCGACGATCAAGAAACCGGTGGAATGGCGAGTTCAATGGAATATAAATTCAGGTGGCCGTGGTCCTACCAAAGCTGTTCTATTTGTCTAGCCTTCACCCATAACTTTCGGACATCAGTCAATCAACAGCATAGCAAACAGATAACGCTTTTTAAATAACTTCATTCTACTTTCCATCATGGCAGCAGACAAGACAGTCATTCTCGTTACAGGTAAGTTGCTTATGCATGCCTGGATATTGGTGACTGGGAAGCTGATCATCTTGACGTAAAGGCGCCAACAGTGGCATTGGCCTCGAGACGGTGAAGGCCCTTGCCGCCACCTCCTCCAATTTCCATGTCCTGCTCGGCTCTCGATCAGCTGAGAAGGGAAACCATGCCGTCAGTGAGATACGTACTGCACTGGGAGACTCCATGAAGGGTGCCATCTCCGCCCTGCAAATTGATGTTTGCGATCAGGATTCGATAGTGGCCGCTAAGGAGCAGATCGAGCGTCAATTCGGTAAATTGGACATCCTGATCAACAACGCTGGTATTATTGTTCACGAACAAGTCGACGTCATGACATCACTGCGTCGGACTTTCGAGACCAACGTATTTGGACAACTGGCAATTACAGAGACGTTGGAAGGGTTGCTTCAAAAGTCGGCCAAGCCATATGTCATCTACGTCTCGTCCGAACAAGGCTCAGTAACCAGCAGATTGGATGCCGAATACAAGTTCCGTCAGATCCGTGGAGATCACTATCGGATGAGCAAGGCTGCGTTGAATATGTTGGCCGCCTGCCATCGCCACAACTTTGCAGAATGGGGGTGTAAAGTCCTGGCTTTCAACCCAGGCTGGTGTGTCTCTAATCTCACAGGAGAAAAGGGCCGTGAGATGCGGGTGAAAGGAGGAGCAAGAGATCCTAAGGATCCGGCGAATGCTCTTGTTGATATTGTGCTGGGAAAACGGGACGCAGACATTGAAAAGAATGGCATGGTGGACCTGGATGGTGGATTGTTGCCATGGTAAGGCTAGATAGCTCTTTAAGGCTGCCTATATCAGTGAAGGAATAGGAGACATGATATTGAGACAAGGGCTGCTTTGGATGCGGTTCGCATAATATGTCAGGCGCTTCTGTGTTATACTACATGTGAATATGCACGAACGATTTATCGAACAGAGATTATTTATCTGCTTTCAAGGCTGATGTTCTTACTTTATTCATAGAAAATAGTGTAGTTACTAAGTCTTATCACACTATTTGATTCGCTCTAAACCAATCTATGTATCGCTACTAGGGAGCTGGCTTTCTCTTAATACTGCTTATGCCCTATTTGTGTCGGCTATCGAATTTATTGAATATCCTTGCTCTCAACAATAGTACCAAAGGCATCGGCAATCTCACTGAGCGCCACACGAACTAACTCCGCGGCGTCTACGCCAGGGATATGGCGGTCGCCAACCGCATCTTTAGCAATGATTACATCCCAGCCCTTCTCAGCGGCCTGGCGAGCGGTCGTAGAGACGCAAACATGAGCCTGTGGAATAGGGGAACATGACATCGCATTAGGTATGATGGACTACTTCCAGCTTATGTGGCGTAGGGTAACTCACCATATATCCAGTCAGAACGACCTTTTTGCGGCCTGTATTCTCCAAAATCTGTTGCAGCTGGGTTCCGGTAAAGGATCCAGGCGCCTGCTTAACCACGATGGCCTCGCCGTCTTTGGGCTGGAGCTCATCGAACTCGTCAGCAAGGGGGGTGCCGGGCGTAAAGACGGGAGCGCCGTCGGGGGTCTTATGCACCACATGCACAATCGGTGCGCTGGCAGCACGGTATTTGTCGAGTAGGGCAGCATTAGCTGCCCGAGTGCTTCCGATGTTTTCCGTTTTGAGGAGACCGGTGGCGTACTCGTTCTGGGCATCGATGATAACTAGAGTACTATCGCTAGTGGAGGCTGTTGAAGGCGATACGCCGACGGTCTGACGAAAGCTCTTAGCTGTTTCTGCCATTTTGTTGCTTGCTTTGCCCGTATAGTTTTAGCTCGAGATAGGAAATGCTGTTTGCGGTTGCTTGTTGACGATGGATTATAGCGCTTTTATAATACCCCACACTTATACCCCTCAGAGCATGGCAAGCCAAGTCTATACTTGCAATAAGTCTTGCACAATGATCATACATCGACTACCGGATTTCACCATTGGTCTTCAAAATGACACACAATAAGCCAAATCGCAAAGATATGAATAATCTGGAAGCGTCGATTCATAATCACTCTGCGTAAGGGCATAAGAGAGCCCGATGAGGGGCACTTGCTGCTATGCCCGAAATAGAAGCCAAGCATTGATTAGAGAGAGGAAATGGGAAATGACATATGATGGATCAGTTGATAGTGTAGTGTAGCGCCCGCCTCCCAGTCAATGTGTAGTAACAACCCATTCTCTTGGCTGTCTAACCTGCTCTACCGAAACATGTTTAACTGCACCAACACAATCAGAAAAATAGGACGGTAGTTCTAATAAGCTTGACAAAACTACTAAAAAGTATACTACAGCGGCTTTAAACATTAAATACCGTGGTCCTAAAAGTACTACGCTCTTAGTACCTTACTCGGACTAGCAAGGCTCATATTAGCGAGCAATTTATATTTTCGGAATATCTGAGGTGCTGGTTACTGCCTAAACGCTGATGTATATCTATACCATTTAGTAGGTTTAGTAAGCTATACTGCCCAGTAAAGGATTTACCAGAAATTGCTATCGTGGAATTACTCCTCTCCATGTATATACTTTATATTGTTATATAAATGATTAGTTTCTTCAACTATCCTGAATCTTCCTAGTTTAGCTGTTGGGTCTTAACATTAACCTATTTAGTATCTTTGTTGGCATTTCCAAGCTCTGGCTAGCTGCTTTCCCGTCTTATTCATTTACTCTCGTTTCAGTAACAGGAATGACTGTATTTATTAAGTTGCATTTCCACCTTCATTCGTGCTGCTCATAATGACAAATGTTGTCCTAAACCCGGAATGACTTGACCTCGTTAATGATGGCCTCGCCCAGAGACCGGGTTGACCCCTTGCCTCCCATATCTGCCGTTAATACTTCTGGCTCAGAACGACCAAGAACATTTTCTACAGCTCTCAAAAGTGCCTCGGCGGCCTCGGTATGACCGAAATGCTGGAGGAGCATCTGACCGGCCCAAATCATACCAACTGGGTTGGCGATACCCTTACCAGCAATATCCGGCGCGCTACCATGAACAGGCTCGAAAAGACTAGGAAATTTGCCCTCGGGATTAATGTTGGCTGATGGGGCGATGCCGATAGTCCCCGTGCAAGCGGGGCCGAGGTCGGAGAGTATGTCTCCAAAGAGGTTGCTACCAACCACGACATCGAAAATGTCAGGCCTTTGGACAAAGTGAGCAGTGAGAATATCAATATGGTATTTGTCGACGTTGACATCCGGGTAATTCTTGGCCATCTCACGCACACGGGCGTCCCACCACGGCATAGTGGTGCTGATGCCGTTGCTCTTTGTCGCGCTTGTGAGTCGTTTGCGGGGTCGGCTCTGAGCTAGATCAAAGGCATACTTGAGGATCCTGTCAACACCGAACCGCGTCATGACGGTCTCTTGCATCACAATCTCACGATCAGTGCCCTCAAATATCTTGCCGCCGATGCTGCTATATTCGCCTTCGGTGTTCTCGCGTACGATCCAGAAATCAATATCGCCAGGTTTACGGTCTGCCAAGGGGGACTTGACGCCCTGGATGAGGCGGCAGGGTCGGAGGTTGACATATTGATCGAACTCGCGACGAAATTTAAGGAGGCTGCCCCAGAGAGTCACCTCGTCGGGAACTTCATCCGGCATGCCAACGGCGCCGAAATAAATCGCGTCGAATTGGGATAAGGTGGTCTTCCAATCCGTGGGTAACATATCCCCGTGCTTTTTATAGTAGGGAACGCTAGCAAAGTCGAATTCTTCGAACTGTAATGGGATATTGTAAATCTCGCCGATTGCCTGTAAGCATTGCACACCAAATGGTGTGACCTCGACACCAATGCCATCGCCGGGGACAACGGCAATCTTTAAAGTCTTCTGAGCCATGTTGGTTGATTTTTGGGTATGATTAAACGCTCAAATGGAAATCTTAAGCGGCCAGAGTTTGGTTGTGGCGATATGTGACCTGGGGCTGTTAAGCTACGAACGTGAGTCGATTGTTCGTTCATATGACGGGGTGATGGTGACGACGTTGCCCCGCAATGTATGGAGGGGCAGAAGCCAGTACCAATACTTAGATACCTAAGACATCACGCCGATATCGTACTTACTAATCTGATGAACGACTCTTCAACTGTTCCCTTAAGCTCATCCATCTTCTTATTTCGAGTTTTAGAGCGACTTAAATTACCCCCAACTTACTGGTGATTTCAAAATTGACTATTCTTAGCTAAAGTACTGTAGTAAGGCCCACCTTACTAATTTATCGAGAATGACAGTGGCCTATGTAGTACAGAAGAGATCCGAACCATATCCAGCATGAGAAAAAAAGTGAACTACTTAGACAAAGGTTGGTCTCTTATACGAATTAAAGTTATACAGTTATCATCTATGACCCAATAGCTTGTTCTTTTTAAACATGAGTACGAGCAGATTTATAGGGCTATATCCTTAATGTTACCTCGGTTTCATTTCTCGTTAACCGTGAAACTTCACGGTAAAAGGGGCTACTTTAGTGTTCCAGATCCGGAAGTTCGCACTAAGACCAAGCCGCTAGCTATTCGGGCTACTATATAAGGAATTACAGTACCTACCTATTTTGAAGAGGGCGGAGGAGTAGTCTAGAGTCCTTGTAGCGTGAGCTCCGGGTGGTGTTGCATAGGTAGCTGATACTTCGGCGCGTCCGGCTTTCTCTGGTCCGTGATATCGCGGCGTCACTATGCCCGAGTTGCTTCAACAGGCTGGCGACCTATTCCTGCCCGCATGAAAATCAAAGAGGATTGTAGATCTATCCCTGTATATGATTTAAAATTATTTTGTTGATGATCACTAGCCTTTCAGTGCTAAAACTTCCACGGTGTTGGGAATCCCGGCCAGAACTTCAGCATGCGCGGTCCACCTCGGACCGCAATACCACGTCCTATACACGCGAGCGACCCCACATTACACCGATCTAAACTGAGTGCCAAGATGCGATATCTGGCTAATATAAGACGGGATGCTGCACACGACTCTGAACTGATATCTCATCTTATCAAGACTCATACATCTATCAAGACACAGAACTTTACGTTCACATTAAAAATGCAGCTCTCTACTTTACCACTTATGCTCCTGGCCAGCGTGGTCTATGCCAGCCCGGTTCCAGGAGTCCATCCCCGTCAGGACAGGGGCCAATACACCGTTCCTGGCCTTGGCGCTCGCAAGCAGGCAATTCTCAACGCTGGTGGAAACACTCTGGACTTGGCAATTGCAATGTTGGAGACTGAGACCATGACTACGAACTACCCATATGGTGCGTATGATATCTGACCCTCACGACACTGTCCCATATTGAATATCATCAAACTAATGACCTGACAGGTGACAACAAACAGAACGACTCGGCCAATTTTGGCGTTTTCAAACAGAATTGGGGCATGCTTCGTGTCTGTGGAAAACGCGCCGGTTTCGCTGGCCAAAGCCAGGCAGACTGGAACAACGGCGCTAAATTAAAGTATGATGATTTCTCTTGCGATCTATGCCGTACTAAATAGGACTTGCCTGCTAACGGGCTCCTTAGCTCTGATATATACCCAGATGTGGCCTCCCGCTGGGACTGTCAAGAATACTATGGATATGACGTATGGTTTGGCGGTCACAGAAATGGCGCATCAGGTCTTGCGAACCCATACACCGATGACATCAATAAATACAAGAGCGCGGTGCAATGGATCCAGAGCCAGATCGACGGGAATCCTTCTTATAAGTCTGACGACACTAGAATTTGGGTTGACGTTAATGCTATCTGAAAGTGTTCAAGGGCAGTACCGCATGGCATCACAATATCATGCTCTTAGGGTCGTATTCTTTGATCTGCCTTTTGATTTTCTGTCTTGTACGAATAGGCAATTAAAAGAGATTTTCTGTCTTTTTTGGACCATTAAATAGTTTCAATATGCGATGTGGCAGACTGACTGTCTTGCGTGGCATTAATTGTAAGTAACGGTTAAGGAACTTAATAAAATAATGCGTATATTAAGGTTAGTGCTAAGAGTTTATTACAGCTCTGATTGAGACCTTAACTGTCTTAAATGTTGCAGCCTATCTAGCTCAAATCTTATAGTAATACCTGTCTCTTTGTTTATATATTGAAGCCTCTCCTAGGCATGACCAACTGTTAATTTTTGATTAAATCTGCCTCCCTAAATATAAATCGGGATCGAGAAAAAAATGGCTGCGTCCTAGTTAATACAACGTCATTAGTAATGTGAATCTCTTCGTACTCTACTTCTGGATCTTCTATAGATTACATCTCCTTCCACATCTCTTTCGATTTCCATAATGCTCCGGTATTCGTCTTCAGCATATGAGATATTTTTGGACCTAGGCTATATGCAAGAACTTTCACTGCTGGTGTATAAGAGTGCATTTAAGTGCATGCGCTTCATCAGTGTTAAGAACAACTATGCTGTATCTGGTCTTAACAACATCTAACGTAGGTCGCGGATCCAGTCTTCGACCTTCTCAATCTCGAAGTATTAAGCCACAACCAAAAGAGTCAAATAACTAGTATAGTCGTAGGCACCTGTACTGAAGGAATGGTGGATTATTTCTTGATCGTCTATAGCGGAGTATATATATAAATGAGTCTAAGCCAGAATTAACGAAGTAAGAGTTATCGTCACTCTGATCTTTCCACCGACCAGATAAAAGAGCAGAGAGGTAAAAGAGAGAATGACAACAGGTACCCAGCGTGAAGAAACACGATTCGGAAAGTCCCGAATAGTACTAAATAAATAGATAGTTTATGTTGGAATTACAGGCTAGTAAATTCAGGTGGCTGGGTACAACGCCCCACACGCATTCTGCTATATAATACGAGGTACCACCGCACTCCACTGTACTTAGACTTACCTTGATGTTTAACCAATATACGAATACTTCATATTCACTCATAATCTCAATAGTTTAAAACTTGTAGATTAAAAGTTTCAGTGTACATTTAAGCAGTCATGTGCTCGGATGAAATGTGACCAACGGAAATGATCGTGCTTTCCTATGTGTGTTTGATCGGAAAACTTAAGTTGAAATAATATAAGTCTTATAGAACATGATCACATATGAGCGTACTATATTGCTAACGGTTCGGAGGGCTGTGGCGCAACTATGGCTTAATATTAGCAACAAGCATATTTACAGTTAAGTAAATAATCGTTAGTTGTCAGATTGCATATCAAAGCCTACAAGATGAATCGCGATGCCTATTACGGACACGTTAAGTAAAAAGTTGGAGGGGTAATCTATTCTGCTTGCAGTTCGACCCCACTCGAAGGCATTATCATGAAGTATCGAGCTACCCCTGCCTGATGTGGTATAATTTATGCCATATGAAACTCTTTTCAGGGTACTTGAGACAGTCAGTAAAGGCCAAGTTGTGTTTGATACCCTAGAGCTATGTTGAAGAAACTGTTATATACTTGTATACACGCTGCTTCTTATTGCCATTGTAAGTTACCTTTCGTTAATGTGGAAAATTTCCCAACTACTAGTGATATAACGAGATTGGCTTTATCAACATACATATATGTCGTCCACCAATAAAGAACATGTATCTACATGTACCGAACTATTTCAAGTTCAGGGTCATTGCCCTGAGCGACCTTACGTGGAGCTAATGGTTCCTAGCGATGTTCGAAAGATCTTATCTGTTACTTTCACGACTGTATCGCGAGATCAAGGTAATCGCTCCAAATTATCAATAAAAGTCGCATTCTTCAGTTTCTCACATCTGTCATATATCCGACAATAGAGGAGATAAGCTTACTGTAGTATATGTACGCCTAGGTTGGGCCGATGAGTCCGGATTCTCATATTCATGGTTCGACACTATTGTCCAGAGGCGAACGTTAGGCCTCACTGATTTACCTTCATATACCATCTGCGCAAACCGCACGGGAAATACCGAGTATTTCGAACAGGAGACGCGCTGGGATTACCAGTCAAAGCCGCATATACGCTCCTGGATTGAGGCCTTACAGATTGGCGATATCATTAGCATCTTGCCGCGCGCTTTTTTTCCGGCGCGCGTTAATATCATTCGCAAGGCAAGCATTAGGCTTCAGTACGAATGTGAAGAGGGGCGAAATGAGACGCCTACCACAGGAGGAGATGAGGAAGAAATATTCTATAATAGACCACTGAAGACGAATAATCACGAGATACGGATCCTTGTCGTCGAGCCAGGCTTATATGATGAGCCTATCTATTGTAGGTTCGATTACACTACGCTCAAGGCACATGGTTCAAATGTCTCGCCGACTAGTTTCGATGCCCTATCTTATTGCTGGGGCAACTCCTCTGAGAATTCCTATGTTTTGCTTGATCCTAATTTCCGTACTGGGACGAGTAAATCTTGGGAAGGACGTCAATTTGCTGTTGGACGAAATGTTGAAACCGGCTTACGTCGACTGCGACAAGAGGATAAAGCGATACGAATATGGATAGATGCCATCTGTATTAACCAAACAGATTTTGAGGAAAGGGCGCAGCAGGTGAGAATAATGAGCTTAATCTATTCCTGCGCTTCGACCGTTCATATCTGGCTCGGAGAAGGCAATCTCGTTATTGATACTGCTCTGTGCGTTGTGCACGAGCTAGTCAATCTTGCATACGGTGATTGTCCTGGCGCCGACCTGTGTCGTTGTTCGGATGGTGTTTCGAAACATAACGTCAGTACACGAGATGTCGAAGCTACGCCGCCTGATGGACTGAGATCATTGTCGGCCTATCAAATCAATCAATTTTGGCATCTTATCAAGTGTGCTCTTAGCCAACAGTTGAGCGACATCGACGATGATTGGTACAGTGGTGAAGTAGCGGCGATGATTGGCGCCCTCTACCAGCACGCTTGGTTCACTCGGGTTTGGGTTCTGCAAGAAGCTATACTCGCACGTCGAGCTTTCATCCATTCAAGCGCCGAAAAGATCCCATTCGAAGAAGTCATCTCTACGAATGATCTGATTCATAAAATCAGACATGAACAGGGTTGGGTACCACATATTAGATGGCGAGCGGCCTTAGCTTCGATCTGGGTTCGGCTAGGAAAATGGACGTCGGCCTTCAGTCAAGAGAGCAAGTCCCAAGTAAATGCGGGAGTTGAGACTGATGAGACAGTATTGCCTGCTTTGGTGGGCTTAACGCCGATTGGCATCTTGGATGTCTTCACTGACGCACTTGTCATGAGAGCTACCGATCCTCGAGACAAGCTCTTTGCGCTTCTTCCATTTGCCCACGAAATACGTACCACGCCGAAGATGCAAGATGATAATCCCAGGCTCGAGCATCTGATTAGGCCTAACTACTCGAAATCAACTGAGGTCGTGTTTGCAGATTTTACAAGGTGGTGGATTCATACCCACCAGTCTCTTGACATCTTGTCGTATATCCACGCAGACCCGGCTCGCTCTTGGCGGAGGATGACAAGTAACCAACGGCATAAGGAGTCTTCTTCAGATCTTGAACGACCACAGCGGCCGACATGGAGTGTTGGTACCAATGGGCGGGCTTCATGGGCCCGCGCCACACTCAATTCGCAGTTCTCATTTCATGCAACGGGAAACATAATACCATGCCTTAACCCGCCCTACGGCGATACCGACTTCAACGACGACACGAAACGCCTGAGTTTAGGAGTCGAAGGGTTATATATCGCTGATATTGTGGAAATCGGCCACTTCCCCATCGAAAAGCTTTTCCCTTATGGAAGCAAAGATGCCATGAACGGCGACAACGAGACAGATGACGGCCAAATGCAGAGCATACGGGCCGTTTTCCATAAGATATTCGATCCCTGCGGCCTCCATCAGTTTTGGACTCTTGAAGCCGATCCTGGCGAAGACCCGAATTGCGATCTTGCAAAGGCGCGGAACTGCTATGCGGATCACCTACGCACTCACTGGGCGTACTGCCCCCGCGAAAAACTGCTTGCCCTAACACCGCCATCTACGGATGGTAATAACGAAGAGGGTGTGAAGCTCTATAGGACAGCGAACCTCCCAACGTGTCTTGACCCATGTTTCTTCACGGCATCGGACGGCTATTACGGTTTGTGCCCCTGGACTGCGCGGAAGGGTGATATAGTCGTGTTGCTGTACGGCGGGAATGTTCCGTACCTTCTGCGGCCCGTCAATAAGGGAATGAATGTGAACGAGAGGAGTGTTGAACCCGTGGACATGTTCGAACTTGTCGGTGAATGTTACGCCCAGGGGATCATGCACGGGGAACTTCTCAACAGACAAGGGAGTGAAAAGGGGCAGGTAGGAACAAGAACATTTACTTTGGTGTAACTTTTTGGGTTGCTTTCTGGTGCTTTATTGTGGTCGCTATTTGTATAAGTATGTATTTAATCGGAGTCTGTTATCGGTCGAAATAGTTCATCAACTAAGGAAAAAACTATCACGGATTCTTGAAGACCAAATTCTCTAGGAATTGACCAAGGTTGATCTAGGGTGTATGCGGAGGAGGCGAGAAGATTTTAAATTATACGTGACGGGAGATGCGTTGCTTATATTATTCATGCCACATTCTCTTGGCCTATATTTTGAACATTACAGAACCGCGACTTCGTTGTCTTCGATGTCCAAAGCTCTTCAATCGATCGCCCCGAGCGAAACTGGTCTGTTCATCATCTATATCCTGTATCCATTGGTTTCCATCATTATATTTCAATTTTGCTAGTAGCGCTGGCTCCTTTCTTGCTTTCCAACACCTCGCACACATGATCATAACACCTTGTTGTGTGTATTCCCTTTCATTTTCTGTACACCGCACCGATGGACTCTGGCTTGGCATATTCAGCAGAACCATTTCATCAAATCCTAGCATTCGCTCCTCAATGCGATTAGAACCACCAGTGACCTTGGCTATGGCCTCTCCGGCTACAATGGCCGCGACTGGAAAACCTCGCAGAATAAAGGGTAAACCAGGTTGGATGTTGGATTTTTTGGCGAGTTTGGAGAGTTCGGTTTTAAGGGTGTTATAAAAAGGCATGGCCACGGTATACTGGGTGATTCGTATACGATGACGTTTGATGGAGAGGGAGAAATGATAGACCGGCAATTAGTATTAACGTTAGAACCAATCACTGCCGCTTGAATAATAATATGCATCTTGTACGGATCCGTATGTAAATACGCACTAGGGGCTGGTACTTGAGCCACCGATTCATTCACCCAGCCGCTTTCATACTTGGCGCTTACTACCCTGCGAGTTTCCAGTTTCTACTTTCAAGATTGATGTTTTGATCCAGGGCCTAGCAATCGACCGGCTATAAATTCCCATTATCTCACTTGTACCATGATTATTATGTAATCAAGTATCTGATAAAGCGCTGATCTAGCCCGTGGCTAATATTCGAATCGAATTGCACCGTCTCATCACGATATAGTCGTTCTCGTAGAAACATCAAGTATGGCAGATCGACTAACCAATTTATTCATTTTACCCAGGCAGTCATTGTGATAGTGATCTGTTTGGACGGTCGTTAACATGCTCGAGTCTCAAAAAGCAGCTCCCCTGATGAAGTAAGGATAAATTAGTGGCGTATTTTTGTTCAGGGCACCCCTAGGACATGTGTTAGCCCATATATGATTTATGTAAGGTGCACGGAGTTTCATCATCGAATCTTGAATTCAAGCCTAAGCACCCCCAACACTGGTTCACGTAATGGTATTGCAGCGACGAGAATGATAAGTTCCTCGAATAACGAAATGATCGAGTTTAATATAGGGGCCGTTCCTAGTATACCCGACTTTATAAGCTCGTCGGGTCTCCTAGATACACGGTGCAAAAAGGCACTCTCCTCCTTCTACGTAAGAATATTATTAAAACTTTCAAGGTCATGCGTGCTGAGCAGATTATGAAGACAGCGCTGGGTCCATAGCTTGATCTGTCTATACAAAGTTCTAGGTAGACTGGACATTGTCCAAGCTTCCTCCGGGAACAAGACACCACCTTGTATCTATTGAGTATGTCTATCCCATATCGGATCAGGAAGTGGTTGTACTCTTTGCAAATAGGCTGCCAGTCAGCATAACCTAAGCTACGATTAATTACAATGAAGAAATTACTTTTCAAAATATTAAGAGTTAAATATGAGATATATTTTTAGCTACTCAAGTTGAATTATGTTAACCATTTGTTCTTTAAAGAAATCCATTTGATCTTCCAATCGCAAATCAGTTGTGGAGGGACGCATTAGTTGAGGGGTCTCCTGAACTCGTCTCGTATCGATGTGAAATAACCCAAGACGTCTGAACCGAGGTAGATCTTTGTCACACAATACGTTAACAGGCTCAAGGACAAGTCCAACGGGCCCACGCTTTTTAAGACCAACGCAATTCCCTATCTCAAGCAGCCACACCGGAATTACCTGGGACTCGCGATGTTGAGACAACCCTTCAAGAGAGTCAAATGTATCCATGTAGACAGTTGCAAGTGGTACTTTTCTTCTGGTGCTGTCTGCCTTTCGAAGTTCTCTTGCCACATGATTCTCTTCATTAAGGTCAACGTGTAGTGTTCCGCCTACTACACTCCAGAAAGACCGCCTCATTCGCCCCTTCAAAGTCAAGATTCCACTAGTCACAAAGCCGCATTTCGCATTGACGTTCGCGAGCCTGATGTCAGCATCCAGCAACACGGCCAGACAATTACGATCGCATGCTCGGCCGAAAAGAAACTCAACATGGGAGTTGACGCCCGTCCATGACCACGATGGACCTTGGTAAGCCTTCGATATCTGCAATAAATCCCTCCTTATTCCCATTGTACTGTCCTGTGGATTTGAGTTTTCTGGCTTTGAACGTTCAACACCCCTAGCAACAACCGCGCGCCAGCATAACATACTGGGCAAAGATGACTTCCACATGCCAGCCAAGTATTCTTCAGTGTCATCTCGTCCCTCGTTTCTTAGATGCGATAGAAATATCTCTGCAACTCCCGATATACCTAGAATGCGGTCTGTCGGCACAGACAAAAGCCGTGGGGTGTATTCGTTCAATACCGTCTGCCATCGGCTGTGCAGCCATTCGCGTACCCAAGCAGCGCTAGAGCGCCGTGTGGAAAAGTATGCTAAGTCGGCGAGGAGATCAGTATGGAGGTACATCATCTGTGAAGCATGGCCCTCGAAATTTTGGTTCCATTTCCAGCCATCCGCATAGCTGTCACTCGAAATGGCGACGGTGCGATCGGGGGGAGAGGTAGTGATGGAGGACGTTGTGCATGTCCAGTGTGTTTGCAAACCGCCAAACTCAAGCACTCTTTTTGAAAGGTAGCGTTCTTGGAGAGTCCATGCTCGAGAATCGATAGGCTCGCCGCGATCTCTGCTACCAACGATCCATGTCAGATATGCCGACCCCACCGTCTGTTCCTGGTCCAGACATTGAAATGGAACTCGCACTGCTAGTTGTGTCTGCGCTGTTAGATCAATTTCTCCTAGAAATCCATCTACAGCTCGGCTGGCTCGCGACGCGATGATTGTGATGCTAGCCTGACTATAGACGCGCGCCATGTCGGCGATCTGCAGTGCCTTATCATCTTCATCATCTTGGACTATGCATAGCGAATCCGCCCACTGGAATACTCATAATTAGCAGTTGTTATTTTTAGTCTGGTTTCTAAGCATCTCAAAAGCTTGTAGTCATGCCTTGGTCCAAAGGCCGGTTATAATATTTTATACTTGACAGAGCAAGAGGAAATTCAATCCGAGGACCACTCACTAGATACTGAAGGCCAATAGCGGAGGTTATCTTTACAGCGTCTTGAATAGATCTTGGGAGTTTGCACCATTCAAGGGATCTGTTCCCAGACTCCATCCGTGCCTTGGTCGTCTTGTAGGGCTGATCGCCACCCCAGCAATAGCTGAGTGCGGCATATGGCTCAATTGCCTCGCCCTTAGTCTTCGTCTCAACCGTGATGGAGAAATCGCACGAATTGCAACCGCTAGAGATACGCAAAACACGCAGGGGCATGTACATCTGCGCAACCTCCTTACATTTCACATGTGACTCTTGACATTTCTTCAACCATTGCCGAGCAAGTCCGAGGTTTTCGACTGACCCTGGAAAACGGTTGATGGGCCGGTTATGTATTAGGTGGCTAGCAGCATCATCTAGTATGCGATGCGTCAGTCACCTCAAGAGACATGTGCTAACAGAGAGTCTTGCATACCTCGCGTTGTGAAAACATCAACTGAGCATTTCGCAAACACCCGACATTTACCCCAGTGTGGATGCAACACAGCATCTTCTTCCCAAAGCCCAAAGAATGCAATCTCGTCGACAGGGCAGCGGTCAACCAATGACGTAGAATACGTTTCGGCGCACACTAATATGTTTAACGCATATTTGCTTGCTTTTAGGACGCCATATCGTTCTTGATTGGAAGACGAATCTCCTCCCCATAGAGAATCCAGCCATGAGCAAAGCTGGCACCTGTCCGTGAGTCCCTTTAGTACGTCTTCCAGAGTGGCATTGAAAAAGAAAATGTCAGAAGGTATACCCTTCTGATCACTGTTTTGATTGAGGAATGATTGATTTGTCTCGAGGTCAATTGCGAACTTTTTACAATGGTGACAAGAATGGAAATCTTCTGGCGGAATCATTATTCCTTGTGTGCATGTGAATTAGTCAAGAGGTTCTGGTACACATTCAACTGGAGCGGAGGTCAATGGCTGCTTCCGTAAAGGCCCCGAAAGAGGCAACCCTATTGGCTCCTTCAGTGATCGCGTCATCTGTCCACCGTAATATTGGTACTGTTTTTAACGCACCCTACAGACCCCGCTACTGAACATATGCATTCCATTAGATACCATATTTCATACAAGAGCAATCTCTTAAATCTCTAAACACATGAGTGTAACGAGCTTTTCAGTCATGTTGATTACCAAGTTCTTATTATATTCCTTACGCTAGATATGAGGAAGAAAATCCGTCCAGCTTACAGTGATATATACACTTGCTGGCAAATTTCGTAAACTAATGATTGCCTCAATGATGATATAGAAACGCGCCGTGACAAGGCTTAGGATACATAATCCAAGGAATATATCCCATGAATTTAGTAATTGTCTGTTTCGTTCCGGCTGGACATTGATCCATACCCAAGCTAGGTTATATCTGCCTCGGTAACCAAGAGTAGCGAGAATACGTACCATCCCAACGCTCACGGCCGAGACGGAGGCAAGAATTACCGCGGATATTCGCCACAGTAGCTGTTCGATGCTTGACGGATAGGCAAAGTTCCAACCAAGCAAATGTATTCCTGAGTGAATTAAAGAGGGTATGACTAACATAGCGAGCACGTTAGGTGGTAACCTCGTTGGCAGTATAGCATCATCAGGGATGCGCTGCAAGCGAGTTCTGTTGTTGCTATTGGTCTCCATTCGCCGCTCTAAGTCATACTCTTTGAAACATGATCTTCTCTCCCAGAATCTGTTCGAGTCCTGGATAAAGTCGAGTGGCGAATCGATGTATGGGGCATCTGGTGGTATCCCACAATCGGTTAAAATTTTGACAATTGGGAACATGCAATGCAGGATTGTGGGTGTTTCGACATGCTGCGGTTTGTTCCACCAGAAGAAGTAAGACATTGCGGTTGACGCAACGAATGCAAGTGTGAAGAGCTCGAGCGGGGAGACTGAGAGGCCATCGATAACCCGTGCTACGGACTGTATGATAATCCATCCGATCTGTAGGAGGGCAAATCCTTTAGCGAACAAATCTGATTTGCTCTTGTCCCATATTTCGTTACGAGTGATCGTTGGAACTGGTATGTAGCCGCGCGATGCCAAAAAATGAATGCATTCCGCATTGATTGGAAATGCTGATTCACCCGGTAGCTGAAGAAGGAACCCTAAAAACAATTTGTAAGTCGACGGATGTTGAAACAATTTTAGATCGGACGTACCGCCACTATTCCCATAGAACGCATGAACCATTGTCCAAGAATTGAGACTATTTAGATCTTTCATCTGCTCGACCGATTTACGAGCGCTGAGCCACTGGCTGGCCGCAACCATGGTTAGTAAATCAGGAGCAAAAATTGCTAATACGCCCCAGCGAGCCCTCCTGAACAGAACTTGCTTAATACCGTCCGCCTTCCCAGGAACATTGAGATGGAGAATAGTCCAAATTGCCGTGATTATAACAGTGGCGCAGCTGTAAATAATTCCAACCGTTCCACGAACATCCGGAGTCGACACCCAGCCAGCAAACCCGTACTCTGCCATAGCTTAGCAAGCCAGTATTAAGGGTTTTTGTCTGTATAGACATGCTGTACGAAGCGTCGGCTCCGTAACAGGGTGAGTGTCACGGCCTTTAAAAGAAAGAGAGCAACCCCTTCTAAAGAGCCTTAGATCAGCAACGTAGCATCACTACCATGTTTTTTCTACTCTCAAGGCTATTTTAGGTGGCTTTCCCCCACTATGCAATAAAGGTCAATGGCTGAGAGACTTGGCATTAAACATCTCCGAAACTAGCTCATTCTGTATGGCATCCCATGTCGATCACAGTGCTTGATAATGCATAAGGAGGAGTGTTGTCCTATGAAACCATCGGTAGGGTTTCACAACGCTAGACATACAGGTTCTATTAATAGGCCTAACGCGGAAAAAATAGCAAGATAAGAATATATAATACCCAGAGAAGTTTGCTTTCGTGACGATGCATTATCAAGTTCTATGATGTATAGCTCAAGTCTACGGACAACATATTAAGAATCTTAGGTGCCACTACTATTACGGTGGTGGGCCTGAGAGATTTAATACCCAGTTTCTCATGAACAATAGGCTAGCGAAAGCCGCTATAGCGGGAGATTCTGGTTAGGACGTCTTAAGGCTTCGTTGGTAATGAATGAAAAACTTAAACAAAAAGCTAAGTCTAAATAAGTTATAACTTATAAGGCACAAACAGACTTATTTTTAAACGAAGCGCCTGTTTTCTTTTCTTCGTAACGCAACTGTTACTGTTTATATATTCATTATTTGGAGCAGTAAGTACCTAGGTTAGTCTGTGACTGACCTCCTAAGATCTGCATTAGCCTGTGCAATGATGGGGATTCTTGTAGCCTATCTAGCTCACACTCACTCCTAACGAGTTAAGCCTCGGTACTCCAACCTCGCACTTACTTGCCGTGACGCATTAGCGGCAAGGAATCCTTAGCTTTCATTGATCGATCGAGCTAACCGAAGGCGGCAGCTGTAGTTGGGGGCTAGTTCGGCAGAACCCACCAACGGAACCCCCCCCCCAACCGCTGGAAAGAAGGGGCTTAGTTACAGTCCGTCTCACAGGTTAGGAACAACTTTTTATCATGGAACGGAACTACCCGGCGTGAAATACATATGCAGTCAATACTGTCAACTAATGAAAAGTTTACACTGGTAGAATGACGCATATGCACCAGAAGGGACCTGATAAATAAAACCTCGTATTTTGCGCTTGTAGGACAATATTCACGACTCGCCTAACTGAGTTATTTCAAGTACGTGTAATTGTACAGCCGGCCACTAATTACATTGAGACGATATAACGACCACCTATCCTCGATTGTTCATTTAGATTTGTTTCTGCTTGATGTCAGACAGCAACAACTCGCATAGCCCACGGCCCTTTACACTTTTAAGGCTTGATATAAACCAGAGTCCCCGGACCGGCCATCTCAACAGCTTTATCAATCGCTGCAAGGAAGTCATCCAAGCTATACACCCCATGAACCACATGTCCAGCCCTCTTACCTAACTTCATCAATCCCGCCTCGGCAAGGCGGACAATACCTTCGAGATCTTCCCGTGAATACATATAAGATCCTTTAATTGTCCAATTGTTTATCATTGCTTTGAGGTAAGGAATCGGTAATGTCTCATCCTCACGTCCGCCTACAAGCGTCACACGCCCTCTTTCCCGCAACACCGACAATGCGGCCGCAAAATTTGTTGCGCCGGTCGCCGCAGGTGGCGAGACATCGACTACGGCATCGATGGGCCCGAATGCTCCGAGCGCAATACCATCCGTTTTGATGTCGCCAGTCAGCTGCACCGTCTCTACGGCGTCCGGGTACGTCTCCTTCAGTCTAGCGAGGCCAGCTGCACTGCGACTCGCGGCAATAACGCGCGCTCCTATAGCCACGGCCACGTCCACGGCGGCCGTGCTATAGTGCCCTGTGGCTGGTGTGACGATGACGCGCTCACCGGGCTGCAGTGCAATGCTACGCATACTCGCGTACACTATAGCATTGGCACTGAGGACAACGAGTTCTCCAGTTGTGTAGCCGAGACCGCCAACTTGGGGACTCCCCAAGAGGCGCGTTTCATCGAGACGGTAGATGTTCTCGAGCGGGGCGGGCACGTACTCGGCGAAAAAACCGCTGCGCGCGAGCGTCTTGTAAAGATGCTGCGACTCGGGCGTGAAGCCAGCGAATACGCCTCTGATGACGTTGACGGAGGGGTCGTCGCGGGCGCGGATAAACGATGAGACCATTACAAGCTGACCTTCTTGTAGCGTTGTTGCGTCCGGCCCGAGGGCCGCGACGCGACCTATGCCAAAAGATCCTGGAATAATGGGGTAGGGGAGTTGAAACATGCTATGATCGGCTTTGAAAATGTGTGCTACATTTGAGTGCACTAGAGATGTGTCGAGCTTTACAAGCGCGGAGCCGTGCTCTACCTTAGGCATGGGCACGGATTCCACAGTTGCTTTGCCTGGGCCGGTTTGCACAACGGCGCGCATCGTGCCAGGGAGGGAGAGGGCCATTTTAGTTGTATGCTGATTCTGGAGATAGGATGAAAACTATATTGTTAAGTGTTCGTTTTCAGGTTGTCGGTAAAGCGACTGCTTCAGTCTCTTATATACACAATCCTGTATGTTTGCCACTTCAATGGAGTGTTGGATATCTTGCTGTTATTGAAGCTTTGTCGCGAATAGCATCGCGAGAAATACGAAACCAAGTTAGCACCATGGTCATCCTTACTGGATGGATCGAGGTTGAAACTAGAGTCCGTGCCAGGAAACTTTAAAAGCAAATTCTTTGCTCTATGAACTATCTTTAACACCTGTTACTATGTAATATCAAAGTGTATTGTTGGGCAACATGTGTAAATAGCCTTAGTAGAATACAAATTAAGGTTAGCGTGATCTGGAATACGAAACGAGGTTAGTCATTATGGATGATGTTTCGTGAGTTGAACCAATAGGAATGATTATTCCTAATTTGTCAGCCCATTGATTCCGTCGCTTAATATATGCGTGTTGTAATGAGCCAAGCAGAGCCGATATTTTCTTAAATAGCATTATGAAGCATGCTCCCGGCCTCTAACGCCAAAAAAAAAACAATGCGGATGCTGTGACGCAAGCTGAACTAAAAGCATCAGCGGCAAAGTATTACAAAGACACCTCTTACTGGGCCGTTGTCTGATCAGCAACGGATACTTTTCTCTCTCGGATCTTGGCGACCCATTAAGACAGGATGCCGGCGAACAAAGAAGGAAACCCTTTTCGAAAGCGCAAAGCTCATAAAAAGTCCCGCCATGGGTGTGCAAACTGTAAGCTAAGAAGCATTAAGGTAAGATGATTCGTTGATCTATAAGAAACTACCTTTGATTATCCCGAATGCGCGGATATGACATATTAGTGGCACTTGGATTCTATATTGGGAGATTTCTTGCACTTCACCAACAATTAACGTCGCGAGGGGTGTATGCTGAGGCTGTATAGTGCGATGAGACGAAACCGAGCTGTAGGAGATGCGAATCTTTTAATGTTGTCTGTTGCTACGGCCCCAAGTTCTCGTCAGAAGGTCTTTTGGCCAAATCGAGCTTTCAAGTCCGTCTCGATACCGTACCCCCCAAAGTCGTGCGATCTCCACCGGCCCCTTTACCCATCTCAGGGTCTCAGTATAGCTCAGAGGTATACCAGCTCGTTGCAGAAGACATCCCTCTCATCGAGAAATTCCAGAGACGCACGGTCTGGACGTTGGGGACAGGGGCAACGCATCATGTCTATGCTGCGAAAACCCTGCCCTTAGCTTTTACGGTACGATGATTGCTTGATTGTCCATGCTTTCTGTAGGCACGACCGCGAACCCCACGGAACTGACTTATTCTTATGCAGAACCCGTTGCTGATGCATGCCGTACTAGCCATGGCTGAAATCCATGATCTAGCTATTGGCCCCTTTGAAAGCAGGAGTACATCCTCGCTCACGTACCACTGGTATAACGCCATCTCTTCTATGCGGCGATATATCAACAAACCCATCATTCCATGTGAACGCGACATGCTTTGGGTATCAGCAAGCTTGATAAGCATCAGTGCTCTGGCATACGTAGATGCTCGATCGCCGGAGGAAGCTTGGCCACTTCGCCCGCCGTCACCAGCTGATCTCTCATGGTTCACATTGTGCGATGGGCAGATGCTTGTTGCAGAATTGACGGACCCGATGAGAGCAGATTCTGCGTTCTTTCTACCCGCGAAGGAAATGCGTGATTTATGTTCCTGGGTAATAAGGCTAGGTATGACAGGTATGGAGTCGAAAGAACGATGGGCTAAGGGGCTTCCTAGAGGATTTGAAAGATTCTTTGGACTTTCGTCATCACGCCCTACCTCTCTGTCTTCAATTTCAAATGAGGACAACACTGATGTTGATGGCCTTAACTGCGTCCAGGAGAACAACATTAGTGAGGAGCTGAGAGAGGAGGCCAACAATATAGATAACAACCCTTATTACGTAACAGCCAAATCAGCCGCGGAATTATTCATGCTCGATCTGGACCAGGAAAACTTTCTAGCGCACATCTGCTTCGTCAGAACTCTCGATGCGCCGTTTCGAAACCTGTTGATTCATAAGGATGAGAAGGCGATGCTGCTGCTTCTGTACTGGTATGCGAAGATCTGTGACAGGAGGCTTTGGTGGCTGTGGAAACAGTCTTGCACTGAGGGGCTTGCGATATATAGGTATTTAGAGAGAGTGTGGACAGTGTCTGGGGATGAGGATGGGTTAGCATTGCTTGAGCTGCCGAGGATGCGGTTGATGGCCGCTCTAGGAACGACGGCGTAGTTACGATTAAACACGCCTTCATTTAACACGTTGCTCAAAAGCTTATAGAGCTTAAGTTATAGGTAGATGATGCGGATTCATATCAGGAATCCTGTAATTAAGGTAGGTAGTAGAAGTTTGTTAGCGCATAGAGGGTTTAAGACACCTTTTTGGTCGCTGTCTAAATACATACATTGCTAACATAGACTGAGTTATTTGCTTTGTGTGAGCCCGGGAAGCTTAATCTCCACGCCGTTCAAAACCTCCGACATATGAACTTGACATCCAAGCCGACTACTCTCGGTGATGTTATAAGCAAGATCCAGCATATCTTCTTCGCGCTCAGTAGGAGGTTCTATTAATTGATACGCCTTTTGGTCCAACAGAATCATGTGGCAGGTGGAGCATGCGCAGTCACCCTGACAAGCACCTAACCCAGATGAAACACTGAAGTCAGTCTTAACGCAAGCCCTCGGAGCACATGAATCGCTCACCTTCAACTTCGAGGGAATGAGTCTTAGCCACATCCAGCAAGCTTTCCCCATCGACTGCCTGGCATGTATGCTTAAGCCCCATAATATCCACGAAGGTGATTGTTGAACTGCGTGAGGACGGTCAATCAATAGTAACAGGCTAGGTCATTGATCAGAGGTTAGGAGGAGACTGGACGGATGTGTAACCGACTTTTTCTTGGTGGTTCCGGTATTGGGTAACATCGATATTTGGGCTGGATTAGACGATTCAGTCATAATTCCTCTTCTATACACAGGCTGTCGTAGACGGCTTCCAGCTACAAACGTATTTCTGAAGAATAGAGTAGAGCTATTAAACTGGACGTAAGAGGTCAAAAGACCATGATGTCGAATGAGGAAATTCATTGCGTCCATAAAAGATGATATTCGAAAGGAGCTAATGAGGGAAACAAGAGGGTATCTCGATTCCTGCTGTTAAATAGCAATATTACAAAACTAAATGCGGCTTATTTAAAAGCGTCACGAGCGGCAATAAGTTGCGGATCTTACATCAATATTACGAGATACAAAGGCCGGAAAACCCCGAAGGAAACGTCG
This sequence comes from Xylaria cubensis, assembly GCA_022385715.1. Taxonomy (NCBI): domain Eukaryota; kingdom Fungi; phylum Ascomycota; class Sordariomycetes; order Xylariales; family Xylariaceae; genus Xylaria; species Xylaria cubensis. The sequence goes on along the minus strand of MU279057.1, from coordinate 21,756 downwards.
GGAAAGACCTCGAGAGCCGGGTATCGGGTAATAATCTAGGTCAGGCTGGTGTGAATCTCGTCTCGCAGTTCAGTTTCCATCGCCACTAAGTTTTGTTATATATGGGCATCGCGTAGCATTACTAACTTTTAATGAAGTAAACTTTCAACAAACAAGTTTTATTCTTTTTGATACCTGTATTCTTTGTCTACTGTTTAACCTAGTGACTTTTGACTCACTAACTAATACGCCTACCATGGATCAAATGTTACGTCTTGCAGTCTCACCAGATGAACCACGACAGTCATCTATTATCTCTAAGACCTACCACACATGGATCCCATGTATTGTAGGCTTTCTAGTCTGCTTCGCATCTACTACCACGATACCCGCGCAGCCGCAACTGCAGAAAAAGTTTGGAGTTTCGGAAAAAGTGGCCATGCTGCCGTTCACGGTCTTCATTCTAGGCCTTGGGTATGGTTCCCAACAGACACAGAACGCTAAGGAAAACCCCGTTTATTAAAGTCCACATAGCTTCGGTCCTGTGATTGGCGCCCCTATCAGCGAGAACTTTGGTCGGCGTCCGGTATACTGGCTTAGCGTGCCGGCTTTCTGCTTGCTTATCCTTGGCTCCGGGCTCTCGGTATCTTTTGCTTCTTTGTTGATATGTCGATTTCTAGCAGGAGCATTTGGTGGCTCGGCGCTGGTAGTTGGGTTTGGATTGCTCACAGACATTTGGGCACCGCATCAACTGCCTATTGCGCTGTCGGTGTTCAATACGATACCATTTATGGGGCCTAGCGCAGGGTTCGTCAAGTCCACGAGCTTTTTCGTACTGCTTATACTTACTAATATTTCTCTCTGAAGACAGCTCGCTAGTGCCTTTATCGTGGAACACTTTGATTGGCGCTGGACACAATGGGTAACTCTGATGCTGGGTCTTCTTACTTGTCTAACCATTCTGCCCATGAGCGAAGTGTACTTGCCTGTGATTCTGAGAAATAGGAGTAAGTCAAGGCGAACTAATACTAGTACTTCCATACGCTCAACGGTGATGCAAATTCTCTCTTCCATTCCACTGGTCCGACCTTTACAGATGCTTGTGACCGAGCCTATTGCCGGCCTTCTTGCGCTGTGTGAGTTTTGACCCGTTGATCAACTACGACAATGCCATCTTAACTTTCTAATAAACGGCCTTTAGATGTGGCATTCAACTTTGCTGCCGTATATTGTTTTTCTTCAATCATTCCTTTCGCCTTTAAAGAAATATACAATTTCAGTTTAACTGAGCAAGCAATGGTGTTTCTCAGCTTAATAGCAGGGTAGGGCTCTAACCTTGCACTTTCCTGGTGCTTCTTTCGTACGTAGACTGATCACTGATTATAGATATTTTCTCGCGGCCCCTGCAATGATCATACCATTCTACTATCAGATGCGGAAGTACTCTCCTCAAAAGTCATTTGGCGGAGTGCTGGTCACTGAAGAGAAATCTCTGATGCCCGAAAGTCTGCTATGGCCAGCTCAGCTCGGAAGTCTGGCCATGCCGATCAGTTTCTTCTGGTTTGGGTGGAGTGCAGATCCAGGGACGGCCTGGATTGTTCCTGCAGTGGGATTAGGGTTGTTCGCATGGGGTAACGACCTACTTTACGTGAGTGAGAAAAAAATCTTTATGCAGTCAGAAGAACTGACAGAGCCATTGCTAAGAACTCGTCCCAATTATACCTCTTGGAAACATATGGGTCCAAATACGGCGCGAGTGCAACAGCCGCCAACAACTTGCTACGGTACTGCTTGGCCTCTACACTCCCACTTTTCATCACCAAGTGTGAGTTATACGTCCATGATGTAGATGAATCTTTCACTAACCGATCTTTAATAGTGTATAGTAACTTAGGTATCAACTGGGGAGCCAGTCTGCTTGGGTTCATTCTGATCGCATTTTTACCGATCCCTTGGGTATTTAAACAGTACGGTCCAAGGTTAAGGTCACGTAGTCGATATGTCAAGTGATTATCTTACAGTTAGATTTGTGACCACTCGTGTATTCCTTAAAGACATATTATAAGTAAATTTCGTCTGGAAACCAACAACTAAACGCTCACTCGTTATGTGGTCATAGTTGTTTAATACATTATATTTTCTAAAAATATGCTTTGCTACAATCCCGTATTCGGGGTATTATTCAATTAAACGTATAGTTTTTAATCCTGCACACCATCCGTCGCTAGGTCGATCGGAGGCCCTGGCCCAAGAGTTTAACGAATAAGGCATCTCATTTTTTTAAAGTCATGTGTCAGTCTCCAACTGTTGAGTTTAGTATCAAGATGCATGTTACGCTGCGTTTGATACGTGGGGTACTATTTCCCGATGAACCTTACCACGTATAATAGCCTACTCTAGGTGATAGGCTGTTTAAGTAATAGCCTACAACTTAAAGACATAGCCTGTCATATAAGGGACTAAGACAAGATTAAGTTCGAAGTATTAAAAACTTTAAAAAGCTAGTAGAGCTGCAACGACGTACTTAAGTATGTACTAAATTAATAAAGAGAGTTTTATGCACCCGTGGTCACGTGATATTGTACTACACTACAGACAGCAGAAAGCAAGAAGAAAATAGTGCAACTAACGTTTGCACATGATCAGCCATGCTGGTAGCTTCTACTAAGCTTATGTTGTATTATGTAAACCTTGCGCATGACTGGTAAAGGTAAGGATGGTGTAATAAGTAACAGAAACACGAGCGAGTAAAATTTATATCATAACCCGAGATAAGATCAAGCAAACAAGATAGACTATTAGCAGTTTCTCGCCTATTTATATGCCCTATTGCTAAAGGATTAGTCCATAATTAATAAAATACCATTCACATCAGAAAATTTACATTTTATAGCACAGGAAACTCAGTTCTATCTCGGAACAATGGCATCTTTATTTAGGAAGAAGTCCTATGACATGTTTACTAAGAGTGCCATACCGCAAATATTTCGGAAGTATGCCCCTTATCTGGACACAGATTCCTACGTGGCGGCCGCGAATGTCTTTCCTATGAGAGTTAACAACCATGTGGCGGAAGACCTGATTGACTGGTAAGTTCTCTCCGCATCTTTAGTTTAGAACATGGTAGCTCACGTATTGATAGGAGTAATGTTCCAGAGGATCCCATGTTTCAACTGGCATTTCCTCAGCCGGCGATGCTCTCCCGATCCGATTTAGAGAAGATCAAGTCAGCCGTCCGCATGGGTCAGCCCAAGTTTGTCATACAACAGCTGGCGGAGGAGATCCGGAGGGTGATGAATCCGCACCCAGCTAATCAGAAGACTGAGAATGTGCCACACCTGAATGGCGTTGAGATACCTGGAATGCAGCATAAGTACCGGGAGACGGTGCTCTTCTTCCCTGCTGAAGGTCAATTCTGTCACGCCTTCTGCACCTACTGCTTCCGCTGGGCACAGTTCACATCAGTGGGCTCCTCTCAAACCTTCAAGTCAAGCGACGGCGCTCAGCTGCGTGACTATATCTCCCAGACGCCCCAGATCCGCGACGTACTTTTCACTGGCGGTGATCCTATGGTCATGTCCCCCGACCTTCTGACATCGTACATCAAACCGCTGATAGCTAGCGACGGGTCTGCTCCCGCGAACCTCGATACTATTCGCATCGGATCGAAGTCTCTGGCCTGGTGGCCTTACAAGTACACGAGCGATCCGGATGCTAAAGACACCCTAAAACTGTTTGAGAGTGTGGTCCGCTCCGGGCGGCAGCTCGCCTTTCAGGCACACTTTAGCCACCCACGCGAGCTTGAGCACCCGGCGGCTCAGGATGCCATTCGTCAGATCCGAATGACGGGCGCACAGATTCGTGGGCAAGCCCCCCTCATCCGCCATGTAAATGATGACCCAATGCTGTGGCGGCGCATGTGGAACCTGCAGGCAAAACTGGGCATCATTCCATACTACATGTGAGTTTATCCTGATACCTCCACTTCTTCCCACCCAAGCAGCAAGATGGTGCGTGGAAGGATGGCATGGCTGGGTCACTGATCAGTTGAACAATACCTAGGTTCGTTGAGCGGGATACAGGCGCCTCGCATTACTGGAACGTGCCACTAGGCCGCGCCCACAGCATCTTCAGCGAGGCGTACTCGGGCATAGCTGGGACGGCACGGACAGTAAGAGGCCCATCCATGTCTGCATCTCCAGGAATGGTCGGAGTCCTGGGCATTGAGAATATCGGCGGCGAAGATGTCTTTGTTCTCAAATTTTGGCAAGCACGTGACCCTGCGTGGATTAATCGCGTGTTTTTTGCTAAGTACGATCCTGATGCCACATGGTTAAGCGACTTATCGCCGGCATTTGGGGAGAAGGAGTTTTTTTATGAGCAAAGATATAAAGAACTAGTAAAGAAAGCTGGAAATGGTGCTTCAGGACAATTACTAAACTGATTTTATAAACCTTAAAGGGATTTCCCGTTTATGACTGGACTAGGGGATAAGCCACAGCCATCCGCGTTACGTGATGGATCACCACGGGAGTTAAGGTGATCGAAGGAAATACTAGATAGCCTCCAAGGCTTTCTTATGTAGTTAGTTATTGGTTAGTTCATTATTGAATGTCAGCATATATTCACCTTTTGGAATATATATTATGTTAACATCATGTTAACCGAGATGTAAACCCCTTTTACCCCGCTCTTCCTGCACGCGTCGTCTATTCAGGACGGCAGAGCTTTCCTCACTTCCATTTTCACTTGAACCTTGTCGCACGCACATCTCTCGCTCCTAGTACGAATAGGAGAAGCCATAGTTCAATGACGAAATGGCTGACCCCCTCTCAATTGCCGCTAGCGTCGCCGGCCTGGCATCGCTTGTTGGTCAGGTCTTTAAAACTGTGATCGACTACAGCAATGCCGTAAAAGATGCGAAACTCGACGTTAAAACTCTTGCCACAGAATTGCGGACCCTGAGTGGTATGCTGCATAATCTCTCGCTTCTAGCAGCAACTCTAAGGGCTTCAGGCTCGAGCAGATTCCTCTTCGGCGAGTCGCAGATCTTCAGCTTGAAGCGCACCATCAAGAAGATAGAAGTCGAGCTGAACAAGGCAAAAGACGATTTTAACAAAAGCAAACTTAGGGGCGCCATCAGGAGTTTAAGATGGCCCTTCTCCAAATCCGATCTCGACAAGATGATAGATGAATTGCGGGCCCATAAAGCTACAATAAACCTGGCTCTTTCTGCTGATACACTCGAGAAACTGGCTGAATGCCTAGAGCTGCAAAAGGGGATGAGAGCAGAGGTCGCCTCTCACCGGGATGTCATCGAAGCCCTTCAGGAAATGCACACCAAGGTGGAGATGGATAGTGAAAGGCAGAAGACCGTTGATTACTTCCTCAAGATTAACCCTCAACCCATGCTTCAAATGAGTTTGCGGCTGAGGAAAGATGCCACTGGAGGGTGGCTATTCAATGAGCCACCCGTCATGCAATGGATGTCGGAGCCGAATTCGAAGCTGTGGCTAAGTGGTCTCGCCGGCTCTGGGAAAACGGTGCTAGCCGGCTCCGTCATCGAACGTGTCGTGGCGACTTGTCTGAAGAATACGGCTGTTGCGTTCTTTTTCTGTGATTACAAAGACTTGGAGACGCAAAAGCTCCACAACATTCTTTCATCTCTCGCCCTTCAAATCGGCCTCCAAAAAGTCGAGGCATTCGTGATGCTTCAGAAATACTACAATCAATTACATTCGCTTAGTGGACTGCCTAGACAGCCTGAGACAAAGCAACTGGTAGATATTATTGGATCGATGAGCTGCCTGTTTGGAAAGGTTGTCGTGGTTGTGGATGCTCTAGATGAGTGCATAAATGACACTATAGAGGTTGTGGGTGGCATCGCTAAGATTGCCAAAGTTGCTGCCAACATCAGCATTGCTCTTTTCGGTCGAAACGAGGATGATCTGAGCGCAGTACTTCTGCCAGAGTATCAACATGTTGAGATAGCGGCCCAAGCAGAAGATCTGGCACTATATATCGGGGCTGAAATGACGAGACGTCCAGCACTAAGTTTGCTAGACCCTCTGGAAAGCAACGAGATCCGGCAAAAGTTGATCTCCAAGGCAAACGGAATGTAAGCCGATAACACAAGATTCGCTATCGTGCGATCGCCAACTTACCGGTGTAAATACAGGTTTCGCTGGGTCGCGTGCCAGCTCGACTATCTCGAGGGACTCGGCAAGATCGGCCGCAAGAACGCTCTCGATGAATTACCCCCAACGCTCGACAAAACCTACAACAGAATTCTGGCCAAGAGCCTATCGCGGAGAGGCAACAACTTCGCCAAAGAGGTTACTCGGATGACCCTGCACTGGCTATGCCTCGATCGTCACTCCCTCACTGTCGTCCAGCTTTGCGAAGCTTTGACTTTGGCTCTTAAGCAGGGAAAGCGAAGTACCAATAAAGGTCATCTCATAGATGAGCAGGAAATTGCGAGGTACTGCAGCAGTTTGGTCCGGAAAAATGATGATGGCGATAGATTCGAACTCGCCCATTTCACCGTGAAGGAATATCTATACACAATAGATACGTCATCGAAGCTGGGAGAATTCATATATTCGGAATCCGAAGCAGCTGAGTCCTTGGCGGTGGTGTCACTCAAGTGTATCCTGCTGCCAGATTTCAGCAGGCGGCTGCCGGTAAACGGACTGCCTGAGGAGATAGCGTTCATGATCCTGGAGCGCCTCAGCAATCACCCATTCTATTCTTACGCAGTATTGTTCTGGACACGCCAACCGCAATCGCACGAAGCACCATCGATTAGGAAGCTTCTGAAAGATCTCTTCGGCCAGAGAAAGAAGGTTCACCTTCAGAACTGGCGGTTTCACTTCTCCCTTGAAATTGGCAGGGAGTTTTAAGATGATAAAGAACGAGACAAAAGTGCCACTTTGGCGCTTCTCAAGGCACAAGACGTCAATCCCCTGCATGTTGCAGCTTTGTTGTCTATCCCATGGCTCTGTGAATAGCTCCTTCAGTCTGGGGCAAACGTGAATGCAACAGCGAGTTATAAGTTCTCTACCATACATTTAGCCTTAATTAGTCCAAAGATCTTTTGCATACAATCCGTCGCCAGCCGCCGCTGCGGTTCGCCATACCCACAATTTCGCCATCGGAAACTAGAGCAGCGGTTCGTTCTATGCTACGCAAACCGCCGTCAAGCCCCCCTGTCGTATTACGCGAACTAGAGCACGCCCTACAAAACCGCTGCTGCGCCCAAAGTCCTGCCGTTAAGCCATAGCATACTCGAGCTAACGGAGTATCTAACTCGATCGAGTTATCGTACTAAAATAAGTAATTTTTTTAATCAGAAGCGGTAATATGCAGCTTAAATTCGTAGCAGTTTTATACTAGCATAATCCTTTTATAGCTCGGATTAATACTTACTTATATATATATTAATATGCTTAAACTTTTTTATAGCGCAGTAATAATATTAACTTTGCAATCTTTATTTCTTAATTAGTATTAATTAATATAAAATTTAATAAGCTATTAAACAATCTTTGTTACATTTTATTAGCATTTTTCTTTATTAAGTTATTTAAGTTATAAAATTAAAGCTATTTAATTATATATAGCGCTAATAAGTTATTGCTTTATAAGAATTTCGTAATATAACGCAGCAAAATATTAACTTTAAAACCTTTATTTTTTAATCTTAAAGCTTTTAATCATAGTACATTTTATATTAATTAAAAATAAGTTTAAAAGCTATTAAATAGTCTTTATTATACTTTGTTAGCATTTATTATTATAAAGCTATTTAAGTTGTAATAATAAGCTACTTTAGCTAATTCTTATAAGTTAATAATAAACCTTTATATTTATAACTATAATTATGCTACATTTTAGCTAAATATGCAAACATGCTTCGCATTTAATTTTTTTTAATTAATACTTTATACACTTTTTACTTATAACAATAATACCGTTTATACCTTTTTTAGCTATATAATTACTTATATTAAATCATAATTATATTATTTTTTAATATTTAAAAATACATTTCTTTTTATAAAAAATAGCTAACTTTAAGTTTACTTAATTATAGCTGTTTAATTTTAAAAGATAATATTTATTAGTATGCTTTTTAATATAGCGATTTTAACTACTTACTTATTACTTTATTATAATAAACTTAGCATTAATTTATATAAAGTTTTAAAAGCTATTAAATGCTTTTAATTATATTTTATTAGCTTTAATTTTTATAAAGTTATTTAAGTTATAATATAAAGTATTAATAAGGATTTAATAATATTAAGCCCTTACATTAAAATAACTAGATCAATTTATAGCTTTGTTTAATTTAATTAATATATATTGTTTTTTTAATAGCATTAATCGATATAAAATCTAAAGCGCTATTAAATAGTCCTAGTTATACCTTATTAATAGCAATTTTTATAAAGTTATTTAAGTTATAATATAGTCTTATTATTAAACTATAATATTAAGCCTTATTTTTTTTATACATTTTTACTTTTACGCGTTATATAAGCTACTAATAAAATTATATAAATATATACCATATATAAATATATGCTATATGTTCACTTAAAAAGGGTTAATCTTATACGCTTATACTTATATAGCCTTAACTAGCAATAATATTTTATATTATTTAAAAAAGCAACTTATTATAATATGTTTATAATGTTAATAATAGCTTTTATTAATTAAAGCTTAAATAAAAAAGCATTTAAATTATTATAATTTATTTGCTAGTTAACTTTATTAATTATAATATTATTAAAATGCTTGCTATCGATTTAATAAATCTTATTTAATAAGCTATTATTAGTTAGCTATTTAATACTTTTAATTTAATTATTAACTTATTATTAATATTAAATTAGCTAACTATAAACATTTTATTTTTTTAAATTATAAACAACTTTAAGTTTTAACGATTTCTATTTTATAATACTTTTTCTTTTAAGTTTATAATCTGCTTAAAGTTATAACGCTTTAAAAAGCTTTTTATAATAAATGCAGACAAGCTTATAGCCTTATTATTAAAATGCTTAAAACAGCAAACAAAATAATATATTTTACTTTTAATAATTAAACATTTAAATTAAAGTTTACTTTATTAATCGTAATTTTTGCTAATATATATTTAAATTAAGCCTGCTGCTAATAAAAAGTATATATAAAAACGTTAACTTTATAAATAAAATTGTAAAAGTCCTTTTTAAGCTTTTTTATAAGCCCTTTTATATAGAATCGTTTTATATATATAAATATAATAATAATATTTATTGATTCATTATATATCTTTTTATTTAAATTAAGGAATTTATTAAAAGTATTGTTTTTTATATTATAAATTATTGCTTTTAAAACAAAGTTAAATATATGCAGCGTATAGCAGCCTAAAGCAGATTTATTTTTTTTTAAGTTTATAACGTTATATACGCTAGTAATTAAATTATAATATAATAAGTCGCGCTTTTATTAAATAATACGCCTTTATATACATAGTACTGTTAATAAAAAACCTTTTTAAATTGCTTTAAAGCATATTACTTTTTAAATAATAACAATTTCTTTTTATACTTTTTGTCTTAATAATTAATAATTAGCGATAAAGCTTTAACTATTTTAAATGTTTTTATAAAAGCTTCTACGTCCGAGCTAATTATTTTAACAATATTTTTTTTGCTAGTTTTAACGCTGTCCTTAGTTTATATTATTATTTATAATAAACGCTACGTTAACTGGTTTAAATTTTAAAGCTAAAGCTTTAATTATTAAAAGAATAAAAAAAAGGGGTATTAATATAAGCGCTAAAGCTGGCTATTTTTATTATTATAACTTATATTAAATAATAGTTATATTTAATATTTATAATGTTTTTTATGTTTTAATTACTGCTATATATCTTTAGTTATTTATTACTTTTAATAAAAATTTAAAACATTTAATAGCTAACGCAGAACGGTTTATTATTTTAATACTATAAGATATTAAAAGATTTAAAAAAAAAAGATCTATAATTAAAACAATAATATAATAAGGAAAAGCTAATCGTTAATAAACAAATAAACTATATTTATAATAAGGACGTTATAATTTTTAAGAGCTAATAAATATAAAACAAAAAAAGCGTTCTTATAAAATACTGTTCTTTAAGACGGAGTTTTAAAAAATATTATACTTTAAATAACATTTTAAATAGCTAAATAATAATAATAACAATTTCTTTTTATACTTTTTATTTTAATAATTTAAATTATAACTTTATAACTTTAAAACAATAGCTAAAAAAGCTTTAACCCTGCTACGGAAGATTTAATAAATATAAAAAAAGCTAAAAAAAAGTTTATTTATAAAGTATTTTTATACATTTATCTAAATATAATTGCTACTTTTAAATTATATAATAATAAAAAATAAAAAAAGCTTGATTTTATTATTATAATAAATATATATTGTTAGCTTATATTGTAGCAATAATTTTAAGCTTTATAAAAAGTAAGACTTATTTAATAAAGTATATTATTTTTTTAGGAAGAAACATTATAATAAATATAAAGATCTATATAATAAAAGAATTATAATATTATATATAAATCTTTAACTATTTAATTAATTGCTTTTTTAGTTTTTATATTAATATATTTATAAATAACTTAAGCTTAATCTTTATAATATAATTAAAACTTAACTTAATTTAACTTAACTTAATATAACATTAATTCTACTTATTATTATTAGATTTTATTATAATGTTATATTTATTATTTCCTTTTACGTTTTAAATAAAATGCTTATTAGTCCTTTATTTTATTGTTATATAAGTTTAATAGTTTTTTAAACTAAAACCAATATTAATATAAGCTTATTATTAAAACTCTTTGCACTTTTATTAATACATTTAAATAAAAAAGCAAAGAAAATGTAGCAAAGCTTGCAGTATATAATATTTTATAAACATATTGCTAAATTATAACTTTAAGCTATAATAATAAGTTGGTTATTTTTTAAGCTACGGCGGACTTTTAAAGAATTACCTTTTAATTGTTTTTTTTAGCTAATATAATCGTGCCACATTTTATCTATGCCGATTAAAATAGGTTAAGCTTTAATAATCTTGTTAAGCTTATGCTTATTATTATTAGCTAGCAGTGTTAAGCTTATGCTTATTATTATTAGCTAGCAGAGCAGTAAAAGCAAGATAAGCTATAAATATATATACTATATATTTATAAGTTAGTTTATATAACGGTCTTATAAACATAAAACTATAGATTGCTTTTTTTATATTTAATAAAGGTTAATAAATATTTAATAATGTTATATTTATTATATAATTAAATAAGCGGCTGATATTATATATACTTTTTGCTGCTTTATACCTGTTATTATAACTAAACTAATTAAGTTCGTAATAACGTATTTATTAAATGTTTAATATATTTGTAAGATAAACAAAACCTTTTATTTTAGTAGGAATTTTTAACCTTTAAAATTGCTTAAATATAAAAAGGATTTAAAACAACTGGCCCTTACTAAGTAGTTATAAAAAAGTTAATTATTGTTATAAAGTATTTAAGCGTATAAATAAGGCATAATATGTTAAAATAAAAAAACTTTTATATATAGTAGTAAAAATGTTAAAGTAAATAAAACAACAATGTAACATGCTATATAACGTATTATATAACATATAAATAAAAGTTATATTTATATAGCTAAATATATATATAATTAAGTGTATATATTAAAGTACTTATTACATAAAATTATGCTATATTAAGCTTATTAATATATAAATGTTATAGTTAAAACTGCGTAATTAATATAAATGTTTATTATAATGTAACACATCTTTTAATATAAAACTAAGCATATATAACAGCAATAAGTACTTATTATATATATAATTATTTATGTAAGCTTTATTTATTAATTAAGTTAAATTATATAATATATTTGCTTAATTAAACTTTGTTCTTTATTTTAAAAGATCAAGCTTTAAATAAATAAAAAACTATGACTAAAGCTATTATTTAATACGAAGCAAATATTTACATGGGAGCTTAAGGTTAAAACTTTTGCATATAATTTTAATCTGGTTTAGTTAAGGAGCTATTATATAATTATAGATTTATTTAAAGGCTTATATAAAACTTAAGATATAAATTAACGTAATTAAATAATTAAACGTGCAGATATTATTATTATAAAAATGTAGTAATTAATTATAACGAAAATAATACTATATAATAATATATAAAAATGTTTGTTTTTACGTAAATAACTTTACCGTTGCATTATTAGCATTGTTTATATAATATAAAAATATAACAGCATTATATGTTTTAAGTCAGAATTTATTCGTTACGTATTTAACGTGCAATATTTAAATGCTTTTATTAAAGAAGTTTTCCTTTTAAACTAAACGTTTTTTATTAGCTAAGCTATTTATATAAGCTAAGGTATATACCTTATTTAGCCGAATTAATTATAGGCTATAAATTTTAAAAGCTAGTAATTATAATATAAAAATAATAAAAAAACAAAGCGTATTAAGCAAAAATAATTAAGTAGTTATGCTTTTTAAGCTATATTATTTATATTGTTATTATTACTTATATTGCTGTTTTAACTAAAAATAATTATTAAAAGCATTAAATTTTTATTATTTTTATTATTATTTTTTTCTTTAATCTTTTTAATCTTTTTAACTTTTTTAATCTTTTTAATTTTTTTAATTTCTTTGGTTTTTTTAATTTTTTTAAGCTTTTTAATCTTTTTTTTAAGCTTTTTTTCGATTACTTTTTCTTTTAAATTATTATTAATATTTCTGCTGTTAATTTATCCTTTATTTATTTTTTTTTAATTATTTATCTTTTTGTATTAAGTAAATAAATTAGCCTTTAATTAAGCATTTTTAGCTTTATGTTTAATTTAAATTAACTTTAAAGCTTATAATATTATAACTTTTAAGTCCTTATACTTACGAATTATTTACTGCATAATTATTAAATACTTTTTTAGCAGGTTTTAGCCCTATTTTTCTGTTTTTATTACATTTTTAAAACAAATTAAGAGCATATTATTCTGCATTTTTTAAAATGCTGCTTTAAAACTTTTAATGCTTTAGTTCTTATTTTTTAATAAAATATAAACCAGCGCGCAGTTGCTAATGCTTATAAATAACATTAAAGCTTTAAAATGTTATAAAAACTTTGTAATATTTATTATTATTGCTTAAGCTTTAGCTTTTAATATTTAATTCTTTTTTTTAAGGCTTAGTTTAAATTAATCTTTAAATTTTTTTGCTTTTTTAGCCGTTTTTGCTATTAAAATCTTGTTTTAAATTACTACGTTTTTAAGTATAAGGTATGTTTTACTTTTATATTATTATAGCGTATATTTAACAGTTATAAATTTAATACTTTTAATTTTAAATAAAAGTACGTAATTTAAGCTAAATAAACTTTATAAGCTATAAAAAAATATAAACTTTATTATTATTATATTATAATAATTTATAAAACTAATATTTTTAGTTAAGTTTATAACTAAAGTAAAGCTTTTTATAATAGTATTATTTTTTAATAAAACTTTTTACTTTTTACCTTTTTATTAGCTATTGTTTAATTATAAATTAAATTAGTATTTATTAATAGCTTTAATATTAGCTAATTAAGCAGATTTAAAAGGGCTTTATTTTTTAAATAAATTTAATTTAGCCCTGCTTTTAATATTTAAGAACAGTTTTTTAGTAATAATAGTTTTAAAGCTTTTTATAAACGAAATAAGGCTGCTTTTTAAAAAAGTTAAGCTTAATATAGTTATAGACTTTTTTTATTAATTTGGCGTTTTTTTTTTAATAAAAGGAGCTGTGCTTAATATGTTAAAAACATTTTGCTTGTTTATGTTAAAGGTATTTAACTTTTTTACGCCGGGGGCATTTAACTTGTTTACGCTAAGGGTATTTAACTTTTTTAAGCCTAAGGCTTATTAATATATAAAGCTTATTTATAATTATATAATTTATATTATGCTATTATAAAATATAAAGTTATAAGGCATAAAAGATAATATATACTAGGTTTTAATATAAAAGACGCAAAAGATATAATAAAGCCACCTTTTTAACTGCCTGCTTATAGCGTTATTTTTAATACTAGCTTTTTTTTTAAGGTTAAGTTCGCCTTAAGCTTAAGGGCTAGCTTTATAGCAGGCTTTAAGGCCGGTTTTATAATAGGCTTAAAGGCTAGCGTTATATTTAACTTTTTTTTTTTAGCCGTACTTTTCTTTTTATTATTTATAATTATTAAATAATTAAAAATAATAAATATAAGGTTTTGTTTGCTTTATAAGTTAAGTTATATTTTTATTAAATAAAAGAAAGTTTTATAAAAAAAAATAAAATAAAAAAAAATCTATTTAAATATTTAAGTATAAAAATTGCTATAATTATACTATTAAACAATATAAACTAATATTTAAAAAACATAAAAATAACTAATTATAAATTTATTTATTTAAGTTATTAATTTTTATAAATTTATTTATATTTTATTTTTATTAATTTAATATTTTTAATATATAAATTTATATATATTTATTTTTATAAAATATATTATAAAGCATTAATACTACATGTTAATATATAAATTAACTTGCCTTTAAGTTTAATATATGCGCCCTGCCTTATATACGACTTAAGTATAACATAAGGTAAGTATAAGTCGCTAATAAAAGTATATAAATACTTACTTAAATACTTATAAAGTTATATGTTTAAAACTACCTGCTTATAAATTAAAAAATAAGTACTAAATTAATTTATTGTTTATATATAAACTATATATTATTTAACCTATTTATTCTTTGTTTTTTTATAAAAAGCTATTAATATTATCGAAAAGTAAAATAACGTAAATAACAGCATTAAATACTTAAAAAAGTAATTTTTCTTACTATAAATAACTATTTATTAATTAATTTATTATAGGTTAATAATTTAATTGTTATATACGTCTTTTATTTAACCCTATTATTAATTAATTTATTAATTAACTAATTAATTAAACAATTAAGCAATTAAATAATTAAGCAATTAACTAATTAATTAACCTGTTATATTATCCTTTTTATAAATCTAATATAAGTATATTAATATCTACTTATTATGGCTTATATTGCTTAAATATTAAGCCTTTTTATAATCTGCTTCTTTTTTTCCTTATAATTTATATTTATATTTCTTCTGCTCTTATATTGTTTTTATTGCTTACGTTATAAAATGCTAATAATAACTTTATTTCATTAATAAACTGCTTTTATGTATAATCTTTTAACTATGTTAATAATATAACGCTCCCTTATTTTTTGCTAGCCTGTTGTTTGCTGGCCTGTTCTTTATTAGCTTATTGTCCGTTAGCCTGTTGTTTATTAGCCTGTTCTTTATTAGCCTGTTGTTTGTTAGCTTATAATAAACAGAATATATTTAATAAATCTTTTATTGTGATCTTTTTATACTTAGTAAGCTGTAATTATAGTGTTAGCTTAATTAGTAATAATACTTAAGGATTTTTTTCTTTAACGTTATTAACGTCCTTTATACTGTTAATATCCTTTATACTGTTAATATCTCTTATACCGTTTATATTTATATTTTTAGAGGCGTTAATATTTTTAAAGGCGTTTATATTTATGTTTTTAAAGTTTAAAAAAAAGTTTATATTATTAAAATCGAACGAATTTACCAGCTTGTTAAATTATATATTTCGAATTAAGTTTTTATTTTTAAAGTATAAAAATCCTGCGATAATAGTATTATTAGCTTTAATTATTAGTTATAATGCTGTTATATCTGTAGTAATATCTGTAGCAGTGTCTGCAGCAGTGTCTGCAGCAGTGTTTGTTATAAGCACGTTATTATTATTATTATTAAGCATAATTAATACTTTTATTAGTTATATAATAATAATTTGCTTAATAAGATTTAAAAATTATAAAAAGCTTTTTTGTTTATTTTTACTTATTAATATAAGCTATTTTTTATTATTTTTTAGCTTTAACTATTTTATATACTTTTATATTAGCCCGTAATAAAGTCTAGCGATTTTATATGCGGTTATACGTTTTAAAGCGCTTTTAATTTTTATTACTGCCGGATTTTCTTTAAAAATTCCTTATATAAACAATGTTTAAAGTAAGCAGCATTTAACGTTATTATTACTTAAAAGTATAAGGTATAACAACATTTTAGCTAGCTTAGTTTATATATAGCTTTTATTTTTTTTTTAAAGCTACATTATTATATTTATTAATTATTTAAGCTATATTCTTAATAATAAAATATATATAAATATAGCTATATTATAAGCCTTTATATAAACTAATCTTAAAATCTTTTTTAATTATATAACTAATACTTGGATTAATAATTATTGCTTGCTAAATAAAGTAAAAAGCTGGCTTTATTTTATTAATTGTTATTATAATAATAATGCTTTTATAATAAACCTTAGTAGCTATAAGAAATTAATTATTTGTTTATTATTTATTAGCTTATTTTTAATATGTTATATTATACTTATTATATTGTATTTATTATATCGTATATATTTTTTTTAAATATTTTTTATAATTATATAATCTTGCGCTAGTAAAAATAAGGAAATAAAAATTAAAAATAAAAATAAAAAAAAAAAACTTATAAAAAGATTAAAAACTACGTTAGCACTATTATAAAAAACTACTTTTTAATTAAATATATATAACTAAAAATATTTAATAACGATATTAATATTAATAATTTATTATATATTTATTAAAGCTAATTTACTTTTATTTTTAGCGTTAAATATTTAGCGTTTATTATTACGCGGTAACTTAAATATAACTTATTATTATTAATTTTATTTAATGCTTTATTTATTTTTTTAGCTGTATAAAAGTCTTTACTATTTATTTTAGTTTGAATATTAGCTTTGTTTTTATTAACTTTTTAATTATATTATACGTTATAAAACTTTTTTAATATATAATTAAGCTTAGTTATATATTATTATAACATATTTAGTTTGTTTAATTTTATATTAAACGCTAGCGTTTTATTAAGCATTAAAGCTAGTTTAATATTTATTATATTTAGTAGTTAAAAAATAAAGTTATATTATTACTTTAACTTAAGCATTAGTTTTATATTATTTAATAATATAATAAGCAAAGTACTACTGCTTTTATTATTTAATATTATATTAATTATTAAGTTATTAAAAAGCTTATTTATTTATTATAATAGTTTACGTTTAGTTTTAATTAAAAATTTAAACTTAGCTTTAGCTTTATTTATGCTTTTATTATGCTTTATAATTATAGTATTTTAAAGTTGCTGGATAAATAGCTTATTTTATATATTTTTAATATGTAGCACGCAGCTTATTACTTTTTAACCGTAATAGTTGCATTTTTTAGCAAAGGTTTTTATATAAAATGTATTATAATAGCCTTTGTTATAATCTTTAGCGTTATTTTAGCTTATTATATGCTTAAGTATTAAGAGCAAGTATTTAAGCATTGTTTTTAAGTTTTTTATTAGTAATTTTGCGCTTAAAATTAGCAAGCTTTTATATTAAAGTTTTTATAACATTTTATGCTAGTTAATATTTCGTATTTTTTTAATTATTAAGTTATTTATTATTATAATACTTTATTTTATGTTAGTTTTTAATAAAATTAATAGGACTTTAATTATAAGTAGTTTTTTATTATTTATGTTAACGTTAATATTAGTATTAATATTATTATTAGCGTTAATATTTATACTTATATTAATATTTTTATTTATATTATTAAACTAAGGAGTATTTATAATGTATATGTTTATGCGTGTTTTTTTTTTGTTTAATAATTTATTATTTTGTTTAGTTTTAATATTAAAACATTACTGCTTAAAAAGCTTATATAAAGCAATAAAAACATATGTTTTAGTTTATATTATAATATTATTAGCTACGTTTTTTATAGCTTAATAGCTAATAATTAATTTGTTTTATTATATATATTTATTTATTTTAATTTGTTTATATTATTTATAACTGACTTATAAAAATCTTTTATTATTACTATTATTATTTATTATTGCGCTAGCTTTTTTACTGTTTTAACATTATTAAACGAGCTAAATATTATAAGCCTTATAAAATTTAAGCTAATAGCTTTTTATTGCTTAAATATTAAAGCTATTAATACTGCTTTTATTAGTATAAATGTAAGCTTAAGTACGTAATAGGCCTTTTTTTTTTATTTTTAAGCTATTATTACGTTTTTTTTTTCTGTTTTAAATAAAACTATTTAAAGCTTTATTATTAATATATTTATTATATTTTTGCTTATTTAAAAATTATTGCTATATAGTATTAAATATAGCTATTAATAAAACCTTATAAAAATATATATTATATTAATTATGTTATAATAATTAAACTTTATTATACTGCTTAGTTTTATTAGTATTTTTTTTAATTTATTAATTTTATTAATTATAAATATTTTTTTATTGCTTAATAATGCTTTAGCTTTATTTAATGCTATTATAATTAAGTTTTATTATATTTAGTTTATTATTACGTAGTTTTATATATTAAATATTATTATTAGTTATTATTAATTAATTTTAGCTTTTTATATTTAAAATTTATTATTAAAATAGTTTATTTTAATATTAAATAATAGCTAAATAATTAAAGTTTATCATTATATAATTTAAATAGCGTTTTTAAATAATCTTTAAAAAAATAAAAATTTATTTATAAGTTTATACTACTTTTTTATTATATTAATTAACTTTAAATATTTGTTAAAAGTTATATTAATTAACTTTAACATATATTTATTAAAATAATGTAATATAATACTTGCTACATTTTTTATTATTTAAAAATGCTAAACTTAAAGCTTTATTTGCTTTTTTAAAAAGCATAATTTAAACTAAGCTTAATTAGATTTATATTTTATATTTATAATTTTTAAAAAATTCTTCGGCGGTATAAAAAAAGTATTGCTTATTAAATAAACTTTTATTTTAGCTTTAATTTTTTATAGCAATTTTATAGCTAAAAAACTTAGCATTTATATAAATATCTTTTTTTTTTATTATTAAGCTTATGCTTTATTTATTATTTATTAGTAATAAATAATAAAAATAAACTTTATTTATTATTTATTGCTTATAAATTAATACTTGCTTATTATTTGTTTTATAATATTTTAGTTTAATATAACCTTCTTTTTTGCTTAATTTTTTAAAAAAAAGCCCTAATATTAAAATAAGTTAGTTATATTTTTGTTTTTTATAAATCGTTGCTTATTAGCTAATATAATATAATAAATCGTAATAATTTAAATAATAATTATATATTTATTTTTTAATTCGGTATTATTATATATTAATAATATGCTAGGCTTATTTTTAAAAATATATATATAATAGTTTTTAGCATTATTAACTTTATTAATAGCTTAATATAGTTTTATATAATATATAAATCTATTTTTTATATTTATTCCTTTGCTTTTATTTAATTCTTTTACATTTTCTTTATAGCTATTAAATAAGGTATAAAAGTATATTTAATTAAAAAGTTATAAACGTTAGTTATTATATTTTATTTATGCTACTTTTTTTTTTTATTAGCCTTTATTATTAAATAAGCTATATATTATTATTATATTATTTATTAAAATTATTAATATAATAATTTAAATGTTTTATATTTTTAAACTATAAAAAATTAATAATTTAGCTGTTATAAAGTGCTATATTAATTATATTAAATATTTATATATTTTTTAATTTTATTTTTTTATATGATTTTATATATTACTGCTTTTTAATTTTAATAATGTTTTAAAACTTAATATAAATTATTAAAACATATTAACTTATTATTAGCTATTATTTTAAGCAACTTATATATCCTTTTTTAATAAAAATTATTATAAGATTTTTATTATTATAATTAATTTTTAATTTAAAGCGTAGGAATAGTTTTAGTTACTGCTAATTTAATATATATTAATTTTTATTTTTTTTTTTTATATTATATAGCTAATTTATGCTAAAAGCTATAATATAAAAGCAGCAACTTTTAAATTAGTTAAAATTATGTTGTTTAATTTAACTTATAAACTTAATATATAAATAAAAAAAAGTAATATTAAAAAGTCGGATAAAATATAATATAAAAATAAGTTAATATATTTATAAAAATATAATAATAATTATTTAGTTTTATAAATAAATAAAAGCGCGCAGGGTATTTATAATAAGTTTAAAGAGTTTTTAAGATTATAAGATTTATAAACTTTTTACTTTATATTAATTATTTAGTTTTAATTATATTATTTATTTTATTTTTATTAGTTAGCTTAACTTAATATAGCTATTTTATTATATAATTAAATAAACTGGACAATTTAATATTTATTTTATTAATATTTATTTATTTTTCTTTAATATATAAATTAATATTTATAAACTTAAGCTATAAAAAACTGCTTTATTTTTTTAATTTAATTTAATACGTTTATTAAAATATTTAAATTAAATAAAAGTTTTTATTTATTTAAACTTATATGTATTTTTAGTTTTATTTTATAATATTTTATGGCTTTTTTTTTTATAACTATGCTTTTTTACTTAAACTTACGCTTATATAGCTTTTTTTAACTTTAATTATAATTAAGTTATTATATATTATAAGCTTTTTTAATTTATTAAATGTTTATTTAGTTTTTATGTTAATATATATAATTTTAAACTTTTTTTATGCTTTTTTTTAAGTTTGTTTTTATGTTTTAATTTATTTTATTTTTAGTTTTATTTTTTATTTTTATAATTTTTAATATATTTGCTACTAGTACTTTTAAATTTAATAAAGCAGCTTTAATTAACAAAATAAATAAAAAGAAGGTTGTTTTATTTAAAAAAACAAATATAAAAAAAAATAAGCTTATTTTTAAAAAAAATTAAACTTTTTTAATTATAAGCTTTATATTATATAATAATAATTAATTTATAAACTAATACTTTTATTATAATAAGTATATTATATTAAATTAATAATTAATAAAGAATAGATTTAAGTTTTAGCTTTTTAAATTATTTATTATTAAAGCTAATTAATTTATATTATATAATAATTATTTAAAAATATAAAAAAAAAAGGTTAATAAAAAATTTATTAATTTATTTTTTGTTATGTTTTTAACGTTAAAGTTTATTATTAACTTTTATAATGTATTAGCTTTTTATATTAAATTTAAAAACGATTTTAACGTTATTAAAAAGCTAGCTTATTTTTTTAACGTTTTAAATAAGTTAAATCTTTTATTATAAGCTATATATTATATTACTTTTTATTACTTTTTATTATAAATTATATAATTTTTTAATATGCTTTATTATATTATTTAAACATAAAAGCACTTTTAATAATGCTTATATTATTATTAATTTTTATTTAATAATTATATTTATTAGCTTATTTATTAATTTAATTTTTATAAATGTTTTAATTATAAGTTAAAGCTAATAAAAACTTTAATAGCTTAATAATAATTTAAAAACATTTTAAAAAGTTAATATAAAAAAGCCGAATAATTTAATAGTATTAGTTTTTATAGTTTTTTATAAAATTATTAAGAATATATTACTTAATATAAATTTTATAAAAAAAACTTTAAAAAAGCTTAAAT